>JAWWLV010000078.1:4736373-4766650 GCA_035041135.1 Platyrinchus mystaceus
GGATTAAAGGGTGGGCTCAGTTCAGTGCAGGCTGTGTCTCACCTAAAAAATCCATTGTGCAGGCTTGAAAGGTAAAAGACCTTTCCCAAATCTTCATTCGCGAAGACTGGCCATATATATATATATATATATATAAGGAAAATGTAAGTGAGCCCCTTCCAGCTCCTGTGAACTCCTTCCAGCTCCAGCTCAGCCCCTGCTCCTGTTCTCCACCTGTTTCATGTTTTTCAGTTTCTTCTCTTTCGGAAGTTGTCGCACCTGGTTCTGTTTAACCCTCAGTTTAATGTAAATCCTCATTCCTGACTATCACTGAGCCTGACTTGTTAATTCTGTGCAAATTGCTGGACTGTTTTGGGAGCCTCCGTCAGCTCACAAGGCTGGAAGATGGGGGTGGGTGGAAACTTTCCTTTTAAAATGTTGCTGTTTCTCTCTGTCCTTAGGAATTGTCTGGTCAGAGCAGCACAGAGAACCCCAAAATGGCCTCGGAGGTGAGTTTCAGGGCTGGGGCTGGAAAGAGGGTGGGAGTCAGGAGGATCTGGGAGCTGTGATGAGGAGATGGACTCACAGCATGGGGGAGCTGGGGAGGAGGAGAAGGATGGGGAGCAGGTGGCAGAGTAAGGGTTAGGGTGACATGGAAGGGTGGTGTGGCTGAGGGGGGCCCATGGGCTGTGGTGGTGTGGCTGGGGGACCTGGGGACAGTGGTCTTGGCTGGGGGGCCCATGGGCAGTGGTGTGGTGAGGGGGCCCATGGGCAGCGTTTTGGCTCTTGCAGGTGGCTGTGCACAGGCCTGGGGGACAGCACAGCCCCGAGCAAAGGTCCTTCCGTGAGAGGCAGAAGTATTTTGAGATCGAAGTGAAGCAACAGCACCTGGACAAGCCTCCCAAGCGTGTGTCCTTGGTGGGGGAGGATGACCTGAAGAAAATGAAAGAGGAGGAAGGTATGTTGGTGTTGTGGGTTAGCCATGGGCCAGTTTTTTTTCACTCCCCCCCCCCCCCAATTGTTATAAGTTGAGGGAAGGTTTATGCAGACAAAAGAGATCTCATGTGGGGGAAATAATATTAGGATTTATTACTAGCAAAATAAAAAACTAAGAAACTATATATATACAACAATTCTAACTAGGCAAAAGTGCTATGTATTTACAGTTTTGTAAATTTTGTATTTACAGTTTTTACCTCTCTGCCCTTGTATCAGTTCAGGACGAGAAAGCAGTCACTTTTCCACTTCCAGAGCTACAGGTCTTCCAAACAGTTCTGCAGCATTTGAAAGTTTTTCTTCTATTATTTCTGGGACAACAGCTCCAATTCATCGCAGCTGAAACTGTCTCTTTTTTTTTTCACTGTTCTATGTCGACCTCAGGGCTGGGTCTACCCCCTCCTGGGCTAAGACCCGGGCCTTGTGGGTCCTTCATGGATTGCAAAGGGACATTTTGCTTTACCGTGGTCTTCCCACAGTGTCACAGGGAATAATGGCTTTTGAGTCCATCCCTGTTTCCTGTGGGGACCCTCCCTCAGGCAACAGTTCTTCCGTTCTCTGTTGTCCCTTAGGGTCACAAATTCAACTGCACCAGCATGGATCCCTCACTGGGATCACAAGTCCTACCTGAGCTGACTTGCTCCAACGTAGGTTCTCTCTCTCCATGGGCCACAGGTCTCTGGCAAGGCTCTGTTTCATCTTAGGCCTCCCACAGGAGTCACAGCTTCCTCATGCATCCACCTGCTTCAGTGTAAGCTCCTCCATGAGCTGCAGGGGAGTCTCTTCACTCTGTAATCTTCCACAGATGTCAGGGATTTTAGTTTTCAGTTTTTCCTGCTGAAGCGAGAGAGCGGGGGGCGGGGGAGAAGAAAGAACTCCCCCTCCTTTGGGCTTTTCTTTCCTCCGGCTGCCAGCTCTGACCTTGAAGACTCCGTTATCTCTCTGCCTGGAATTCTTTCTGCAGCCGTCTTGTCTAGGCAGTTTTTCATTAGAGCTTTTCCTCAAGTCTGTTACATGTCTTGACCAGGGAGGCTTCAATGCTACACCTGCCCACGGCCGGAGGGAGCCCTGCTGCCTCTCCTTACATGGCTTCTAATTCTTCTTGCCACTCGTGGCTCTTATCTCTCCTGCGTCACAACCTTCTCTTCCGTTTTCTTAAATATGTAATTGGCAGAGGTGTTACTAAAACTTCTGATTGGTTTTGCTCCAAAAATTTACCTTGCAAAACTGTTTTCATCCTGGGGGGTGGGGGCTGGTTGGCAAACCCACGACAGTTGGAATCTGTGCACAGAAATTTGACCTGTTGAGTGATTCCTTTCCCATGGAAATGCAGCACTTCCAGAAGAGAAGCCCATGGGTGATTATTAAAAGGCCTGGGAATAACTTGAAGTAAGTGAATGTTGAGGAGTTCTGTGGATGCTCCACTGATACTGTGTGGGCTGGTGGAAGTGTTCTGGTGTCAGGGTGTCCTGTATCACAGAATCACAGGATGGTTTGGGTTGGAGGGCCTTAAAGCTCACCCAGTCCCACCCCCTGCCATGGGCAGGGACACATTCCACTATCTCATGTTGCTCCAAGCCCCATCCAGTCTGGCCTGAAACACTTCTGGGGATGGGACAGCCACAGCTTCTTTGGGCAACCTGTGCCAGGGCCTCACCACCCTCACAGGGAAGGATTCCTTCCCAAAATCCCATCTAACCCTGCCCTCTGGCTGCGGGAAGCCCTTTTCCTGTCACTCCAGTCTCAAGTCCCTCTCCAGCTCTCCTGGAGCCCCTTTAGGCCCTGGAAGGGCCTCTCAGGTCTCCCTGGAGCCTTCTTTTCTCCAGGTGAACCCCCCCAGCTCTCCCAGCCTGGCTCTGGAGCAGAGGGGCTCCAGCCCTCAGAGCATTTCCATGTCCCTGCTCTGGACTCACTTTAGCAAGTCCCTGTCTGCAGTTGGTAAACACTTCAGTAACATTTTTTAAGCCACTCCAGACAATAAGTCTGTGCCAGCTGCCCAGATGAGCAGCAGCATGGCACCGTGGCACCCTCACACAGGACTGGCAGCAGAGCTCTTGGAGCTCTCAGTGCTCACCATGCTGCTCTGGGTTTGTAGTAGGAGATAAATTGCTGCTCTGTTTTTTTATGTGACTTCCTCCTGCTTGAGAGTTGTTTTAGGAGGTGATGAGGAACAGTGTGAAGTGGAAAAAAGGGCTTTTACTGAATTCTCCAGCCACTCCTCTTCAAATTATACTTGGGCTTAGCATTGCTCTGTCCCAGGTGCAGAACCTGGCATTTGCCTGTGTTAAATTTCGTACCATTAATGGTTGCTCAATGCTCCAACCTGTCTGCATCCCTCTGCAAGGCCTCATAGCCCTTGAGAGCACCTCTCAGTTTGGCATAATCAGCAAAGTGTTACTGGTGCATTCTGCTCCTGCAGCCAGGTAGAAGTATTAATAAAAATCTTGCCCAGAACTGGCTCCAAGACTAAGCCCTGAGGAACACCCCTGGGGACTGGTCACCTGCAGGACGTCTGCCTCAGAGAGCCACCTGCTCTCTGACTCCTTCTGTCCCTGACCCTCTCATGACCCATATGTTCCCAGGGCCACTGCCATGTGTGGGGCCCAGGTCTTGGTTCCTTCAGGAGGCCAGTGGGAAGATGCAGATTCCCAGGACTGTTTTCCCTGGGGAAGGGGCAAAAGAGTCTGTACCTAACTTTTGGTTTGAGGATGGGAACGCTGGACATGAGAAGCTGCTGGAAATCTGCCCACAGAGTGTCCAGGAATGGAAGTTTGGTGGATAAGGAAGGAGAGACTTGAGGGAATGGTGTAGAGTTTGTTCCACTGAAGCATTAGTGGAATGGTGGAGGAACAAAGGTGTCCATTGAGAGGGAATGGACTGAAACCAGCACAGACTTGGAGCGATGGGGAGCTAAAGGCACTGCCCAGACATCCCATGGTTGAAGGGTTCAGTGTAAGACCCTGCCCAGAGGTCCCACCCCTGGGGGTTCAGTGAGTGCTCTGTGGTGTAAGCTGGCTCCTGTCTTCTTTGGCAGCCCGCAAGCTGCAGCAGCAGCGAGCCCTTCTGCTGGAGGAGGAGGCCGAGGAGGAGGAGGAGGTGAGGCAGGTGCCCGAGGTCGTGCAGTCCAGCATCATCATCGAGGGTGTCGAGTACAAGGTGGAGAGGCTGAATGGAAGGAGCATCCAGGCTCCAGCAGCTCGGTAAGACAGGACTACAAGTAGCCTTGTACCACCCACGTGTGTCAGAGGCATCCTGGGAATTCTCAAGGAAGAGGGTGGGCCAGATTTCTTCTTCAGCACAGAAAGGGGCAACTTTCCAGCTCTGTCTTTTCAGGGAACAGCTCCTTCAGCCATGCCAGAGGGTATGTAAAGGTTGATTTTTAGAGACAGCTGATTCAAGATAAGCTGAATGCTGAACCAAGTTGGGGGTGTTTTAGGCTTTTGTTTCCCAGTTCTCTGGGGCTTGGCCTCCACATTGTCTTGATTGTATTTTTCTAATTCTTGGGCACAGAACTGAGGAATGAGAAAAGGGTTCTCAAAGGCTCCAGATAAAATAAGGCTGCACTAGAGAGAAGCTGAAGCCGTCCTTATCTCTCTTTGGAGTCTTTGAGACAGACATTCTCCTCTCCACAAATGCTTCTCAGTCACAGTGGCTGAACACATTTATTCTGGCACGTGGAATCTCATTTCTCTCTATTGTTTCTGCCCAGTCTCAGTTCAGGAACTTCTCACACAATGATGCCCTGAGACTTCCCCCTCCTGTGCTGAGGCAGCTCCAAGGAGGACAGCAGCCATGTGCAGCTCCTTGTTTTTTTGGGACGTCCCACTTACTCGTGTTTTCATATTGAATTGTGGGAGGCTGAAGAACAGGAAGGCTGGATCCATCAGATGATTTTCAGTTGCTTATTATTTACACTTGAATATGGGGGAGGCCATGAAAGAGACTGAATTTGTGTTTCTTGAAATAATTTTTCTCATGCTAGAACAGAAACTGAAATTTAACCAAAATAAACTTGAGCAGTAAAAATCAGGGCTGAGTGTCACGATAAACTGAACACCCCCAGCTCTCCTAGCCTGGCTCCAGAGCAGAGGGGTTTCAGCTCTTGGAGCAGCTCTGTGGCCCATCTCATGGAAGAACTTTAAATATATCAAATTAATTTGTTAATGAAGGTATGTGCTTCCAAGTTGAATCTCTCTTGGACTCCTCTGTTTGGAATGCCTTTGTGCCACATCTTACAAAGCCAACTGTGAAGTCCAAGTTCCTGGGACTGAAGGGAGAGATCCAGAGGAAAAGAAAGCCCAACAAATATTTTTATTAAAAAAACTGAGGCAAAAATTCTGTATGTGTCTGTTAGTGGCTGGCTGACCTCCAACTGCAGGAAACGAGTTCTGATGTTAGAGTGGACATTTAGGAGATCCCCATGGGAATGCTCACAGCGATGGTGGAGAAGCTGCTGAGCAAAGCCATGGAGGGCTGTGACTTCACCCTGAACCATTTGTTGCTTTCTGGGGGTGCACCTGTCCCACCCTCTCTAGGTGTGCACCCTGTGGTGCTGCAGCTCATAGGGTTGTTTTCTCCAGGCCCTCAGAGCTCAGTGAGAACAGCAGCTTGCAGAGGAATTCTCTGGAAGAGGGGATCAAGCCTGAGCAGGGAACCAACTCCATGTCAGGGTGAGTGGGGCTGCTGGGGCAGCGACTGGATCGTTCCTGCTTTTGAGCAGCCAGAGGCTGCAAGGGAAGGGTTTGGTGGAGAGAGGGAAACGATTGGGGCCAACTTCATAGAATCTCAGGATGGCTTGGGTTGGAGAGACCTTCAGGACCATCTGATTCCAACCCCACCATGTGGGGATTGCCAAGGACAGTTGGTCCAAGCCCCATCTAACCTGAAACTCCTTATGAGAAACTCCCGTGTCCTGTGTCCTCCCGGGGTGATACCTGTGGATGTGGCACTGAACAGGTGATTGGGGTGTCACTCACAGGCAGGTGAGCTGTGTGGACCCTGCCATCCTCCCTCTCACTGCTCCTCTCCCTGCCCAGGCTGAGCCCGTCATTCCTGGGGGATCCTGGGGCTCCGGTGCGGACGGCCAAGGCTGAGCGGCGGCACCAGGAGCGGCTGCGGATGCAGAGCCCGGAGCTGCTGAGCGGGCAGGAGAAGGAGAAGGAGAAGGAGCTGTCTCCAGCGGAGCGCCGGGCTCTGGAGGCCGAGAAGCGGGCCATGTGGAGGGCAGCACGGTGAGCCAGGGCCTCCACTGCTCCTGTGCCAGGCTGGAGCACAGAGCGGGAGCTGCTGCATGTCTGGAGCTTACAGGGAATAAAACTAGGGAATAGAGGACCCTTCCAAAGGCAGTGTTGAGCGAAGTTATGAAGGATCTGTTCAAGCCATGCAAAGCGCCCACTGAGCTGAGCTTGTCTGCTTCCAGGGGGCTCCCAGATTCCCAGAGTGCTTGCACATTCATGGACACAGGCGGGTTCATGACAAACATGAACACACCTTTGTATGATGGTGGGTGTGTTCCTTCCCTCAGCACACAATTCCCACCTCCCATGTAACCCATGTGCAGTCGTGTTATTGAAGCTGCAAGGTCACATATTCAAAATGAAAAATGGGATTCCACATATCCAGTGGTGCTGGGCTGGAAAACTTGCTGCAGCCAAAACATTGGTAGGATGAGGCCATTTTTAGCCCCACAAACTATTTCATCAGCATGAAAGAGTGATTAAAAATTCTTCTGGAAGAAAGAGAACTTCCTAGCTCAGAACCTAAGACTTGAAGCTAGTCCAGGCATTTACTGTGTCATAGAATTCCTTCCAAAGATTAGTCGGGCTGCTCCCATAATTAATGATAGTTTCCTGTAGGAGACATTCAAAGGACAGTCTGAAATGTCTTTTGGGGTTTGGATGAGGCTTGAAGAGGAACAGGGCTGCTAGGTAAGATACTGGAGGGATCACCGTGAGTTGTGATTCCACTTAGCAATTCCAGTGTTTGTGCTTAGACATGGATGATCACAGGGCTGTCGCTGCTGGGGAGGCTCCAGGAATGGACAAATGCCAAGTGGATCCTCAGTCAGAGCTGGACTGCTGTTCCAGGGCTTTGAGTGTACAAGCCTCTCTGTGCAAATTTTCTTTGAGATCAGTTTTTATAGACTCCCAGGATGGTTTAGGTGGGAAGTGATCTTCAAGACCATCCAGTCCCACCCCCTGCCATGGGCAGGGACACCTTCCACTATCCCAGGTTGCTCCAAGCCCTGTCCAACCTGGCCTTGGACACTTCCAGGGATGGGGCAGCCACAGCTTCTCTGGGCAACCTGTGTCAGGGCCTCCCCACCCTCACAGGGAAGAATTTCTTCCCAATATACCATCTATCCCTGCCCTCTGTCAGTGGGAAGCCCTTCCCCTTTGTCCTGTCACTCCAGGTCCTTGTCCTCCAGCTCTCTTGGAGCCTCTTTAGGGACTGTCTTGCTCTGCCATATCCTTCCTTATGAGGTTGGAGAGACCACCAAGTCCCTTGTGCTGCAGGTGCTCCGAGAGGGCTGGAATCACACGTCTGTCTCAGGGAAGGCTGTGAGTGTGGAATAGTGCCAAAAGCAGCTGTCAGTGTGATGCTGTGCAAGCACCACAGTGTCCCCAGGAGCAGACAACCTGCACACAAATGTGCTCGGTCTTTGGACCTAAGAAAAAACTCCACTGTTGTATTTAAGCCAACAAACCAGACACTGCCTGTCAGGCTTCTCCTGGAAATCCACGTCACTGTGCTTGGAGAGGGGTAGGGCCTGATATGCCATCTCTTCCCAATAGGACATGCAGGGGTTTCACTCCCTTGTGCCTCCATTTTCCAGGCACATTCCTCACACGATGGGGCAGCTTTTGTGAGGTCTGTCAGCTCTGATTCATGCCTAAGCATGAACATATACAAGGAATGCTGTAATAGAAGCTTTTTTTTTGAGATGGGTGTCAAAAGGAGAAACAGGACATTGCCTGCACAGACCTTTGGAAGCAAAGCAGAGTCCCTGCAGGGACACTGCTCATGTCCCAGGTGTGCACCTCTGGTCTTGGGACTCTGCTCTTCCAGGAACTTGGTGTTGCCAGCAGATAAACCTGAAAAATATTGGGAGGGGGCAGGATGGTTTTAGGACACAATTTGCTCCTATAACATTACTGTCCATCTGATGTGCTCTTGGGCCAGCTGGAATTTGGCTGGAATTGCTCAGGGCACAGTAGAAGTTCCACATGGCACTGTAGGAGGGTTAGTGAGTGTGGAGCACTGTGGGGGCACCTGTGGGTAGGGGAGAGATCCCTCATCCCAAACCTTCAGTCTCTTCTAAGTGTGTTTTGTCCATGGAAGAAGAGGCTAGCAAAGGTGGAGCCTTCCAGAGGTGGGAATACCTGGCAAGGATGAGCTGTTTGAGCTGTGAGGTCCAACATTACTGGGTTTAAGTTCTGCAGACCAGGGCCTAAACTCCACTTTGCTTCTGATGCTGAGGTGCAGCTTTTTGTGCAGTTCTTGGAGAAGTGCCTGGCTGATGCCTTGGGCAGGAATCAGTCAGTCACCATAATGTGCTCCTTTTTGTAAGACAAGGAGGGACTGTTCCCTGCTGCCACAGGTCTCCCAGGGGGATCCGGTAGTCTCATGGTCCCTCTTCCCTAGCTCTGGAGCAGGCACAGCAACGTGAGGGCTGTCAGGCTCAGGTCCTGTCTCCAGAGGCCCCTGTGCTGTGCGAGGGGGGGTTCTGAGGCCCCACACACAGGCCTCAGCCCCACTAATCCGTGTTCTCTCCAACTGCCACAGGGTTTGTTCCTCCCTTTCTAATCTCCTGTCTTCTGCTTCTTTCCAGTTCTCTGCTCTGTGCTGTCAATCATGACCCCATCAGTTTGCACCTTCTTGGGCTTTCCCTGTTCTCCCTGTGTCATCAGTGCTCTGCCAGGACGTGTGATGCCCCTCCTTTTCCCCCTGGCACCCCTGTGCTCTGTTGGGAAACACCCAGAGACCCATGTTACACACCTGTTGTGGGCACACACAGCCCCTGGCACAGAGTCATGGAATGGTTTGGTTTGGAAAGGACGTTAAAGCTGATCTGGTTCCACCCCTCTGCCATGAGCAGGGTCACCTTCCACTATCCCAGGTTGCTCCAAGCCCTAGCCAACATGGCCTTGAACACTTCCAGGGATAGGGCAGCCACAGCTTCTCTGGGCAACCTGTGCCAGGGCCTCCCCACCCTCACTGTAAAGATTTTCTTCCCAATATCCCATCTAACCTCTTTCAGTGGAATTCTGTTCCCCCTTGTCCTGGCACTCCAGGCCCTTGAGCCATGGAGTGAGTGAGGTCCAGAGGCACAGGTACAAGCTGAGGGGAAGGTGCCCAGCCAGGGCTATGAGCATTTTGGCAGTTTTCCTCCCACACACACACTGGTTTAGGGACTCACTTGCTCCTCAGTGACACGTGTCCCAGGGCAAACACCATGTGTCACATGCTTAGCCATTTTGTTTCTCTTTTCTATCGTCCAACAAAGGTGCCTGGAACAGGTGATCAGGTACATGTGCAGGTGTACACTGAGAGACCATCCCATGTGTGGCACACACTCACCCCTGCCCATACCACTCAGTCTGACACACTCACACATTCTGTGACTGCCTCACAGTCTTTCCCGTGGGTCTGAAGGTGTTCCCAGTCTCCTCCCAGCCCGTGGGGAGGGCAGCTCTGGATGTGGGGCCTCTGAGCCTAATGCTCCTGGGCACACAAATAGATTACCCCTGGGGGTTCCTGCTGCCTTGACAGTGGCTGAGGTTGAGCAGGATCAGAACTGGAGCCCAGTTTAACAAAGGCTGCCCTAGTGTCAGACCCATATTTCCCCTCACCAGGGTATGTTCCTGTATCTGTTTCTTTCTTTCCCTGTGCTTGTCCACTGCGATGTTCATCACCATCATCTCCTCTTCCTCCTCTTCCTTCTCCTCTTCCTTCTCCTCCTCCTCCTCCTCAGATCCTCAGCTCTTGAAGACAGTATTAAACAGTACGAGCAGGATCTGGCCAGGAAGCTGTACCAGTCCCGGCAGTGGGCACCTGCTCCCGGGGCCAGGCCAGCTCAGATGTCTAGCCCAGTGCAGAGTCACGCCTCAAGAATCCCTGGGTCAGGAGGCCAATCCAGGTGTGCACAGCCCCCTCCCCATAGCTGCATGCTCCTGTCCGTGTCCCTGCGCCCCAGCTGGGGCCTCCTGGGGCAGAAGGACATGGGAGTGGTCCCTGGTGTCCATTGCCCAGAGAACAAGGGGGGATGCTGGGGCTGTCTGATGGGGAGAAGGGTGCAAACGTCTCTGAGAATCCCAGACTGGTTTGGGTTGGAGGGACCTTAAAGATATCTTGGTCCACCCCCTGCTATGGGCTGGGACACCTTCCACCAGACCAGGTTGCTCAGGGCCCCATGCAGCCTGGCCTTTCATGATCTCCTGATGGCTGAGGAGGATTAAGATGCAACACGCTGACCACAGAGGACAGTAAAGCCCTGAGGACTGACCCTACTCGTGTGATCCTGCAGTTCTGTCCCCAGCTCAGGTCACTGTCCCATCATGTGGCATCTCTGGGACTGCCTGCAACTTCTCAGTGCATTGATGCGTAGCTTCATGCTCTGTCTGTTTGACACATGGGATAATGTGTGTTTTGGGATGGCAGCCAGCCCAGCTGTCCTGCTGCCCTGCCTCGGGGACCCTCGGCGGCTTCATCCCGCCCATCTGCACTCAGCCCGTGGGCTCGGGCCAGCTACTGGGTGCAGATGGTGTGTGGTCCCTCATCGAGGGGGCAATGGCTGATGGTTTTTTTCTCACCCCCTCATTCCTGAGGCAGGATGAAATCACTGGAACAGGATGCTCTTAAAGCCCAAATGGTTATTGCCAAGTCTAAGGAGGGGAAGAAACGCAGCACACTGGAGCAGCTGGCAGAGTCACCATCACCCGCTCCGACGCCGTCCCCAACACCACTGGAAGGTACTGTACAGCTGCCAGTGCCTCCAGAGGAAACAGGCAGTGCTCCTTGAGCTTAACCTGCTCAGAAGCAGAGCTGCAGGAAGCAATTCCCTCCTTTAGCTTGGTTGGAAGATCCTTGGGGGCGTGTGACATCTCTCAGCATAGGGAATGGGCCTGAGCTGTAGAACATATGAGAGCACCTGAGGCAGAGGTTAAGTATCCAGGGAAATCCAGCATCCTGACTTTCTGAATAAGCAGGGAAGAGGTGTTTGTTGGGAAGGCAGAAGGCAGGACCTGCCCTGAGTGTGGTCTCAGCACACTGAAATGCTGCTGAGTGGAAGGACAGGCTTGGGTGGGGGAGTTGGATGTCACACAGCTGGTCACTAACTGTGCTTTTCTGTCACCCCTTGCAGATTGCAGCCCCAGGAACGTCACTTCCCCGGGAAGGCTGGTATGATGTCCTTCTGCTTGCTTTTGTCACCTCACCTTACCTAAATCCTGGGATTTCCTGGTTACTTGGCTGGGTGTGGGCTGTGCCTTGGGCTCTGGGTCCCCACTCAGTCCTTGAGCCAGGACTGGCTGCATGGTACAGGGAATGCTGAGGGGGGTGGTGGGTGGAGCTGTAACCCTGGCTAGAGGCACCATCTTTATTGCAGCTTCCATGTAACATCTGCTTTTTTTCCCCCATTTTATTATGTCATCTGTTCCTTGATTCTTCACCTCTGTGTTCAGAAAGCTTTTCACCATAGTCAGAAAGCCTTTCTTTGGGTTCAGAAAGCCTTTCCTCATGCTCAGAAAGCCCTTCCTTGGTTTCAGAAAGCCTTTCACCACAGTCAGAAAGCTTTTCACTGGGTTCAGAAGGCCTTTCCCCATGTTCAGAACTACTTTTCCTGGCTTCAGAAAGCCTTTCACTTCAGGGACTTTGCCCCATGTTTCCTCAACAGCATAAAACAGATCTTACAGACCTTCAGCTGAAATTAGCATTTTCCTTTTCCTAACCCTGTGTAAATGCCAGGGGACGTTGTTGCACAGAACTGCCAGAATTAGTGGGACAGACCAGGGGAAGCGTGGGAGCAGCTGCACAGAGGGGACCTGGTCCTGTCAGGTCACACCATAATTTAGCCCAGGATTGGAATCCTGACTGCTCCAGCTATCAGGAGTTCTGCTGTGAATTTTCCAATGAAAATAGGTTTGCTACCTGACTTGATGTGCATGAGCATTTCACTGGAGCACATGGTGTTTCCTCTGTGATTTGGAATCCCCCGTCCTGACACAAGAACAGCTCCAAAGGCAGTGTCCCAGGGATGCCCTATGTTCCAGGCTCTACCCAGGCACTACTGGCTCTCCCCAAGGATGTCCTTCTGCTTCTGCTGTGATCTCTGCATAGATTGCTCAGCTTGCTGCTGCTTCTCCCTCCATTTCTCTCCCCTTACTCTCTTCTCTGTTTCTTCCCCTCTGCTGTCCCTTCTAGTCCATGTCTGAAAAGAAGTTTGACTACCGGGAATTTGCTGCTATTCCTTCCTCCAAACCTGTTTACGAAATCCAGGTATAAACTGCATGCTGAGCCACCTTTAGATTGGTTAGGGCTTGGTTTGGTGGAAGAGTTGAGGCTGAGGGCTTTGGGGAAACCCTTTGCAGAGGCCCTGCCTGTGTGGGGGCAGTGACACCAGCCTTGATGAAACCTGAGGGTTTATTGGAGTCTTCAGACAAGTGGAATTGGGAAAAAGTTGGTCTAGATGGTTTAAAAATGAATGACAAAAGCTTTGCAGATATAAAGCAGCTGCATCTTCACCTGAATGGGTCCTGAAATATTTTTAGGTGAAAGGTGAGAAAAATCTATACAATTATTGCCACCAGAAAGCAAATTGGAGCAGATGTGAACTTCCAGCTGGATGTGTCTGGCATCCTGCCCTGGAAGCAGCAGGGTGTCAGTTCTCATGTTCTGCTGTCAGTGAGCTGTGAAGGGAACACCCAGTTCCAAGGGTGAGCACCACGGCGAGGTGCTTCTCCTTCCTAAAATAAGCTCATTTAAGCTGATTGTCACGGAATCCCAGCTGGAACTACTCACCCAGTGCTGGAAGCTATAACTGCCTGTGTCAGTCAGTCACTGATAGCATTTGTGACACCTGATTTGAGCAGATACCCTGTGTCTAAATGTTTTAAGTGGTTTTTTAGCTTTATAGAAAGACAGTGAAGCAGATACCTGTGTGTGGAGAGCCAGCAAGCACTGCCACTTGGGCTTCAGCTTGCTGCAAGGCACAGAGATTGTTGTTCCAAAGCCAGGCTGGCTCCAGCAGAGCTCTGATTTGAGAATTCTCAGTCAGTTTTACATGATTTGATGTCTGTTCTTTGCTGACACCTCTCCCTGGTGGTATTGCTCAGCCCTTAGAAGTCACTCATCTTTTTCTCAGAGTTCCTTCCTTTGGGATATGCCCTTCTCCAGGCTCTGTACCAGGCAAGTTGGAGGACTGGCTGCTCGAGGCCTGTGGCAGCTCCAGACCACATGAATTACCCCAAGTGCAACAGTGGGTCTTCATACAGCTGAGAAGGTGCCTCCAAAGGAGGCTGCACCTCCAAATCCTCAAACAGTGCCTGTGGGCCTCTCTCAGCAGTTCAGGAGTTCATAGAATGCCAGAATGTTTTGGGTTTGGAGGGCCTTTAAAGCTCCTCTCATCCCACACCCCTGTCATGGGCAGGGACACCTTCCATTAGACCAGGTTGCTCCAAGCCCCGTCCAACCTGGCCTTGAACACTTCTGGGGCAGCCACAGCTTCTCTGGACAACCTGTGCCAGGGCCTCCCCACCCTCACAGGGAAGGATTTCTCCCTCATATCCAATATAAATCTCCCCTCTTTCAGCTTAAAGCCTTTTTGTCCATTCTTTACACTTTCTGTCTTTTGTGTCACTCCCTCTTCTCCCTACACACAGCTCAGGCAGCAGGTGCTTGACCTGGGCACGAGGTGTTCATTTGGAATCAGGAACCCTCTCTGAGGGCCATGCCCCAGCTTTGGCAGCACCAGCACCTCTGAGGGCAGCAGGTTCTCCATAGGGTGTTGGAAGGCTGGAGGTGGGGAATTACCTGGCACAAGTGTTACAGGGGTGGATGGTCATGTTTGCTGCTCTCTTCCAGTCACCTGATGCAGCTGATGACCTCAGATACGTCGACGACCGAAATAATTCAGGTAAGCCCATGGCCAAAGGAGTTGCCTCTGTAACTACTCGCTCCCCACCACGGTTCTAGAGGGTTCCCCTTTGCTTGTGGAACCACCCAGAAGACTTCACCACCTGCTGCTTGACACAATGTCCTGTTTTGTCTGTTCTAGAATGAAAACTCCACACTCACCACATTCATTTTGGGTAGGATATTTGCATTGTGCTTTAGTGAAGACTAATTTGCCCAGCGTGGTGTGTAACAAGCATGCCTGGTTTTCTCCAGATTTGTGTCCTGGAGTAGAGTGGTAATAGGATGTGGCGGGGAAGTTTTGGCCTCTGTCACCTGCTGGAGGTGAATTATGTCCGTTGTTCAGGGCCTGCCTTGTGCCCCTTCTGCTGGAGAGGGAATTGTGAAGGTAAATCCATCCTGGTGCAGACTTGGAGTGCTTGCTGCTCCGGTACCTTGGTGGCTTGTGCGTCTGTGGGCATAGTCACCTCCATCAGCAGGAATTAAAGCACTGCAGCTGTGTCTCCAGGCTGTCCAGCTGGGGTGTGTCTGTCTGTCCCCAGCTGTAACGGACAGGTCAAACTATCCCCTGGTTAATTCCAGTAGCTGTAGCAGCCCTGTGGAGCTCAGCAGAGTCCACCTGCTCTGTAGGAGCACTTCTGTTTCTCCAACAGTTGGTGCTGGTTTGCTTCTACCTGTTTTGCAGATTTTCCCCCTTTATTTGACACAGGAAACAGTTTCTTGTATCTTGACAAATCCTTCTGAATACAGGCTGCACCCTAGACAGCTGATCTATTGCTGGGCTGTTTCCAGAAGAAGGTTCTGCTGAAGGAGTTAACAAATCTTACTTTCCAGAGAACAGAAGCTGTTCTTCATCCCTCAGAGTAACCCTCTCAGCCCTGGATTATTCTCTTAAGGTCATCCATTCAGTCAAGTGCAGGGAACTGGGAGTTCACGGTAGGTCTGGGAAATACCAGCCATTGCTCAGGGCCTTCAGACCTCACTGTTGCCTGACACTGCTCTCTTGGGCCCTCAAGTGGGATAAAAGCCAGGAAGAAAAGAGTGTGGTGCTCATTGAGAGGTTTTTAACCTGGTCCTTAGTCCTTAAGTAATCTTTAAGTCACCTGTGATATGTGTGAGGCACCAAACAAATGCAAGTTTTCCCAAATCAGTTGGCAAGGATGGCAGGTGAGGATGCAAGTAAACTCTCTTGTGATGGGACAAAGCTCTCCTGGTTTTTTTTAGATCCCCCCACCCCACCTCACTCTTCTAGACAGTGCAGCATCTCAACCAACATAATCAGAATTGTTCTTGATCATGGAATTATGGCTTTTTGACTCATAGCAATTCTTAAACTTTGTATTAGCAAACCATTGTAGCAGGAACTCAGGATATCCAACTGCAGGAAAGCATTGGCATCTCACTCCTCCCAGCACACTCTTGTCCATGCAGAAACAATTCCCTCCATTCTGGGTCTGACTTTATGGTCATTGTCTCTTAAATGTGTTTTAAAACCTTTATTTCAAGGTTCAATGGAACCAAGCAACGTGCTCATGTTTGACATAACTTTTCCAGATCACCTGGAGCCAGAGTCTTTTGCTTCCCAATCCTGTAACTATAAGGTTCCAGAAATCTCCCTGATAACTGTGTGTTGCACCTGTTACTGGAAACCTGCTTATGGGATGTAAGAAGCTGCTTTTGTCCCCGTGGTCTTTGTCCACTTGGGCTGTCTGATATCTGCAGAAGCTCCCATAGGAACAGTGTCTCCTCATCCTGCCTGGCCTAATTGCTGCTGGATAATGAGCTTTGGCAGCTCATACCCACAGAGGAACCAAAGGTGTTTTCTCTGCCCCATTGTGTCTTTCATTTATCCCCATCTGGACTTTTTAGCCACATCCCTACTCCAAAGACTTGCATCCATGCTTTTCTTCTCCAGACTTGCATTTCACAGATTCTTTCCCACCAAAATGCCAACATTTCACAGAACTGGAATCTCTGGATTCATACCAGTGGCAATGCCTATGTTCTCCTTCAGTATTTCCTTGTTTCTGTCAGGGTGGGAAGCATGTAAGGGAGGCTTGTACTGGTTCAGGACACACCAGGATCCTGTTTGACTGGAAGTTGGTTCTTAGGGTAAGACCAGAAGAAACAGAGAAAATGAGCTTGCATAGGTGGATATTCTCAATTTTCTGGGATCACCTATTTCACAGGCATGTCTTAAGCCAGTGTTGTGTCTGGATCAGCAATGGAATGAGCCTCTGTAAAAACTGTCCAGATATTGTTTACCTTTCATGATGCTTCATTCCATAATGAGGCATCTTGTTTACTTTAATCATTTCTTGATGATTCCCTCAGACCTTCTGGGAAGCAGTGAGTGACTGTGTCTTACTTGCTCTATCTGTGCCTGTCACGTCAGCCAGTATCACAGCAGTTCCCTTCTTTTCAGGCTGAGGAATCCCGTTCCTCTTAGTGAGAATCGTTCGCACACCCATCTGGACCTTTTTTATTTCATCTGTTTCTAAGGTAGAGGAGGAGAACTAGGGCTGCCTGCAGTGCTCAGACATAGCTGTGTGGTTTGTGCAGGAGGAGAGAGTGTTCTGAATTGTGTTTTCCCACCTTTTCCAGTACCTCGACCTCAGAAGTGAAATGGGATTGCTGTGAAATTGCCAGTGTCTACAGAAAGCTCTCCCAGTGCCTACAGAACCATCATCTCATTTAAGGGTGGTGCATCTTTTTTATGCAGTCAGGATTCTTTTTCTTTTATTGAGTTTAAACATCATTTACATGAGTAAAACTGAAATTACTGAGTCAGCACAAGGCTCTTCCTGATTCTGTAGCCGATCTGGGGTCCAATGGGAGCCACTGGGAATGCCAGAAAAGGACATAAGAGAAGAAAAGCAGGAAGTGGTTCTTTCCAGACCTGCTCCAGGCTGCAATCATCGATGGATTTGCATTTTCTAAGCCAGAGGCTTTGACTTTAGTGTTCTTTCTTTCCTGAATCTGTTCACATTTGCGGTAAATTGCCCCTTCCACATCATTTCCCCCTGAACTCTGTGGATCGTGATGCACTTTGTTATAGCTGAGCTTCATTTGACTCCCTGATACAGCTTGATGGCATCAGAAGTTCCTCCCAGCACAGCCTTCACTCCTCCTCCTCCTCCTCTTCCTCCTCCTCCTCCTCCTCATTAGTTGCCAGATACTGACCCTGGTAGGGTCCTGGCTGCTGAGTGTTGTGGTATCAGGTAGCACCTTTCTGCCCTTTTCCTATGGTTTCACCACTTATTTGCCCACCAAAGCTGCCCCATGGAAGCTTGTTTTCAGTAGAGCTTTGACTGGGGAACAATCCAAGGGTTTTTAAAGCTCAGTGTGCTGCGTGGGGATCACTAAACCTGCATGTTTGGGGGTTCTTTTGGCCAATTCCAGCCTTAGAATTGACTTCCCTCTAAGCCACAGGATTTTCTTCTCCACCCACCACCCACCCACCCACCCAGGCTAGATTTTTCCTGCATGTGCCCATGACTTCCTTTTATATCTGTTTGTCTTTTCTGGTAATCAGTCACCTGCTTCCCAAACCCAGGGTCCTGTCAAGGGGTTGGACAGGCTGGGAGAGTTGAGAGTGTTCACCGTGGAGAAGAGAGGTCTCTGAGGAGACCTTAGAGCCTCTTCCAGTGCCCAAAGGGGATCCAAGAGAGCTGGAGAGGGACTTTGGACATGGGCTTGGAGTGCCAGGAAAAAGGGGAAGGGCTTCCCACTGACTGGCCTTGCTCTGGAGCAGAGGGTGGGACACGGCACAGCTCAGCAGACTGAGCCGTTTATCTGACAGATCTTCATGGATTTCTCTATTCTCTGCTACATCCAAAGGCTTTAGAGAGGCTTCCCAGGAGCCCATTTGCACTTGAAGCTCATGGATTGCCTATACCCTGCTGGGTTGTCCCTCCAGCAGATATTGGGGTGGTTAAAGTCCCCCATGAGGACCAGGGCTTGTTAATATGAGGCTGCTACCATCTGTCTATGGAGGCCTCATCCACTCAGTCTTCCTGGTCAGGAATGTCACCTTCCTCCTCAGTCCTGACCCATGAGCTCTGGTTGGCTTCTCACCCCTCACCAGGTGCAGTTCCAGCATCCAGCTGGGCACTGACATAGAGTGTGTCCCCCACCTCATCTCCTCTGCCTGTCTGGCCCTAAGAGCCTCCAATGCTCCAGTCACAGGAACCATCCCACCACATCTCTGTGACGCCAGTAAGTTTAAAGCCCTCCTGACCATCTGGGCCAGTCTGTGACTGAAGATGCTACTCCCCCTCACTGACAGAGGGACTCCCTCATGCCCTGCAGACCTGGGTCAAGGTGGCTCTGTGGTCTGGAGAGCAGACACTTTCAGGACACTTTCAGGACACTCAATTTTTCCTAAGGCTCTTCCAGTCATGTTCAGTGAATGGCGAGTGTTAGAGGCAGGTGTCTTCTTACTCATGGGACTTCCTTCCCAGGATCCACAGTGGTCACTACATGACCTACAGGTCACCAGAAAGTTCTGGGCATGAGGTTGATGTAAGTCACTGAGACTTCAGTGCTGTCCCAAATCTAGCACCTGAAAATACACTGGAACACTCCCTGGAAGTGCCCAAGGCCAGGTTGGATGGGGCGTGGAGCAGCCTGGGCTAGTGGAAGGTGTCCCTGCCCATGGCAGTGGGTGGAATGAGATGAGCTTTAAGGTCCCTTCCCACTCAAACCAGCTTGTGATCCTGTGATACCCTAAACATATGCATTAACTGCCAGTTGAGCACTGACAGAACCACAGGATGGTCTGGTTGGAAAAGGACTTTACAAATCACATAGTCCCACCCCTGCCCTGAGCAAGGACATCTTGAACTATCCCAGGTTTCTCCAAGCCCTGTCCAACCTGGCCTGGAACACTTCCAGGGATGGGGCAGCTTTTTTGGGGAACTTGTGCCAGGGCCTCATCATCCTCACAGGAAAGGATTCCTTCACAATATCTTATCTAATTTAACCCAGTGCTTTCTCTTCAAACCTAAACATCTCTTGTCCTTGCAGTTCCCCGGGAGCAGGATGGGCAGCCAGAGGAAGAGGACACATTAGGAACACGGGATCCATCAGCACCAACTCCCTCAGCCCTGGAGGACATGGCCCTGTACAGCAGCAAGCGCAAGCTCCGACACAGCCGGCGCAGTTTGGAGACCGCTGTCCCCACGTAGGTGACCCGACACACCTGGGCGATGGACGAGCCCGGCACAGCCCTTCTGAGCTTCCTGTGCTCCAGGGACAGCACCAGGCTGCCACCCTGCTGCCTCCAGACTCTGGAAGGGACCTGAACACCCTGGGAGCTCTGCGGCCAACTGACTCCTCCGAGGCTGTGAACCACCCTCGTTTCTCACCCAACAGTGCACTGGGGCACGTCCCGAAAATGGGACAACACTGGACTGACTGCTGGCAGATGGAGAGGAGGGGTGGGCAGGACAGTGGGCAGCTTGTTAGCCTGTATATATTGTGTGTGGGGAAGGGTAGGACAGGGAGAATGTAGGAGTGTGAGTGTGTTGGGCTCCAGCTGTTACTGCCTCGACTTGGTTTTTTTAGTGGTTAAAAGGAGCTTTTCCTCTGGTGGGAATCAGGAGGAAGGTCCAGCCTGCCTTTACTCCTATTTAATTTTCAGTCTTTTGCCAAAAAGCATCTCCTCCCACGTCCTGCACTGTCACCTCACTTCCCTTTGGGAGCGTGTGGGAATGGGAAGCTTGGAGGCAAAAAAAAAAAAGGAAATAAAAAGAAAAAAAAACCTGCAGAATTCCAGCAAAGTGCCTCCCTCTGCCACTGACACTGTGCTCAAGGAACATGCCAGAGCCTGGGCCAGCTCTGTGCCACCTGCCTCTGTCCTGGGACACTGCTCCTGCTGGGACTCTGTGCAGTCCTGGGAACAGGTCCTTCCCTGGATGGACACATTGCTGTGTGTCACACGTGGTGTGAGCAGCTCCACAAGCACACAAGTGTCAGAGGAGGCCAGGCTCTGTCTTCTGTAGCACTGGGGCTGCACTGGTGGATTGGGGCAGGAATGGGACAGAACTGACAGCTGTAGCAGGGGTTTAGGGTGTGTGTGACAGCAATGGGGAGCAGGATAGTTGGGGTAGGACACAGTGGCAGAGGTGGGAGGTGTAACAGCAGTACCTTAGTCGGTAGGATTCAGAAACTGGGAATGGGTAGAACGTGGCGTTGCTGGGGTCAGGTTGAGAATTACAGGGTCTTACAAGTAGGAATACTGGTGGGGAGTCCACAGTCCATGGCTGGCTGTGAGGTGGAGTGGGGCGCCATGGGGTGCCTGACATGGGGCTGGCAGGGAGCACCGGGAGCACCACGGAGCAGGACGGGCCTGGTCTGTGCCTTGTAATAACTACACAGTTCCACTTTGCCAGCTCGTTGGCTTCAGGCCCCTTTCCGTGGAGAACAGGGACAAAGAATGTTTGCCCATGCAAGAGGGAAAAAGGAAAATGAAAAATGAGTGGGGGTGTGAGTCCTGGGTGTGAGTTCTGGTTTCCACATGTGGAACAAGGGCTGCAAGCAGGTTCTGTATCATGTAAGCTCTGCAGATGTGGAGATCACAGCTGCTGCTCCCAGCTCTGCCATCAACCTCTGCTGCCACTACTGAGGGGAAACAGCCCCCCCTTTTTTTTTTTCACTGCCTCTAACTGGGAGGAAGGTCCAAGCTCAGCCTGATCCCATTCCCTGTCCATTGGTGCTTTCTGACTCCCCAGCAAGACCAGGGTTGGACCTTGAGCCTCACAGTGGCTGGGCAGCAACAGGCACATCTGCTTGTACATTTGCTGAAGGAAGGAAGTGGATGCAGTTTTCTGGGTGCAGTGTTTTTGTTGAGCCTCTCCCTTCATGCCAAAATCCAGTGGATCGTTTTAACTGGGCCCGTATGCTTTGATTTTACAGATCTGTGAAGGGGGAACTCTGATAATCTCTCATTGCAGCCGTGGCTGCTTCCATCATCAGCAATTTGAGCTTTTCCTTTTTAAATCTAATTTTAGCATTTGCTTTTTAACAACAGCAGTTTTGGAAACAATCCTGGCTGGGTTTTGGTGACTAACTTGTGATTCTTCTCTCCTTTCCCTATGCGGTACCTGGTGCCAGGCTCTGGGTTCTTTCCCGTTCTCTTCCGAGAGACTCTGAGGGAAAATTAGCGCATCAAGACTGTAACTAGTGAAATTTGTACAACCAAAGAAATCTATTTTGTGGTTCAAGGATAATAAAGTTTACTTTACATTTTAGAGCCTTTAGTCACTGTGGTTCGCTCTGTGTGAAGTCTGCAATTTCGGTACCAACACTTTGGTGGTGCAAAGATGCTTCTGATTTTCCTGCTTTTGGGATCAGAAATTAATGCTCACCCAAATCAGTGCCAGTTGTGGGAATATCAAAATTCAGGGATGGGAAAAAATCCAATATGAAACATAGTGATACCAGCAAGATCTTCAGCCTCTTGGCTTTCCTCACTTGACTCTGTTTAAAAAAACCTCCAACACTATTTTGTTTACATTATTAAGTTTTTAAAAATACAGTTTGACTGGTAAAAACTGACCTCATTTCCTGTAGCCTTTCCTTGGTCTAGCTTAGTGGATGGGCACCATGCTGTGCCAGCCCAGGGAAAGAGGTGCAGCCTCAGCAGGGAGAGGGTGGAATTCCTTTTCCTAGAACCAGGGTAGTGCCAGACCTCAGCCTCATTCTCCCACCTGTGCCACAGGTACAGCTGGAGAAGGGGCCTTGGCTACGCCCTGTGGTACCTCAGGAACAGCCTTGTCCTAGGTAGCATGGGGGGTTCAGGATCTGAAGTGCAGCCTTACACAGGCTCAATACACAGGTCCTTTCCTGAGTTTAATGTATCTGCTTTCTCCACGTTTAGTTTCCTTGGGCCAAGTTTACTACCAGGTTTATCTCCTTCTGCATATAATTTACTGACCACAACTGAACGCTGAGTAGCACATGGGCAGTAGTTACCCCATCTGACAAAAATAAACACTTTTTTAGGGTTTTTATTTAGGGGTATTTATTTAGGAATTATTCCTGTAGGCTTGGAACTAGATGGTCTTTACGGTCCCTTCCAATGCCAACCATGCAATGATTCTATGATTTTGTTATAAATAGGAATAAAAATAACACAGTTAAATATATAGGGAGAATGCAAAGATCTTCAAGGTTGCACAGAGACAGAGCACAACTGGATGGGTGGAAGGTTTACAAGAAAGACAGCTGAATGTCTTGTGTAGCAGCAGTGACTCACAGACATGCTCTGGGAGTTGGAGGGAAAGGGAATGTCTTTTCAGGACACAGCTCTAGGTGTGAACCTGCATAGCCTGCCCCTCAGGTCCTGCTAAATACAAGTTTTCTTGGTTTCAGGAGTCGATCCCATCTGGTATTGGTGCACAAGGTGAGGGATTCCTGTGTTCCTTCTCTGCATTTCCCTCCATAAATAACAGCAGGCAGGTGTCTGGAATACCAATAGGATTCTCTTCAAGGACTGTCTGCTGACAGAGAGAAGGGGCTGTCATGGAAGCTGCAAACCACAAATTTACCTGTGTGTAGTCAGCTCTGGGAAACCTGCCCCTTGCGATATATGGGATAACCGGAGGGCGGAGAACGCTGGTTTCCAGCCTTGTCCTCCTGCCACCAGCTGCTTCTGGAGGCAAATGGCTGGAGTAGATGAAGCTGTGCTTGTAATTCAGTGCCACTTTTGCTGCTGATACATGTGGTTTTGGTTGACTCTGTGCTTACAGTCACCATTAGTGACACCATGGAAGACCCCAAACCCAGAGTACTGCAGGATCCATGCCACAGCCATCACGAGAGTTCTGTTTGCCCATCTTATTAGCGCCTTGGGCAAAGCCACCTCACTGGCCTCCAGGTCCATGTGTCCTACTGAATCATGTCTTGACACCACAGGAGAGAGCTTATCCAGATGGGAACAGTCCATGGCTGACTGCACCTGGACACAGAGCAGGTATTGTCCTGCTATGAAAAATGAACCACACACCTAAACCAAAGCTAAAGCCTGTTCCAAAGTCTGTACCAGCCCCCAGAGAGCCTTCCTGAGTTATGAAGACCCATAAGTCCCTGTGAGACATTCCATGGCCCTTTCTGTAAGGACAAATATCCCCACCCCACCATAAAGGGCTGATTCTTTGTTTCTGCAGCCAGAAACCACCTGACCCCACCCCAACCTCATTCACCTCCTTTGAGTTTTCACTCTGCTTTTCCTTTTACCCCCATGGGGTGACCAAGGCACAAGCGGATTTCACACCTTGTACCAAAGGGATTAATTAAAGTGTTACTGAAATCAGCCTATTTCACTCTGAAGTGAAAGCAGGCTACAAATAAGGGCTCAGATAATTGGCATCTGTATCTTACCTGAGGCAGCACCACAACACATCAGACAGCAACTGCAACAATGCTGGAGGATGGAGCCTCCCAAACAGCCGGTGCCTGTTTCCCACAGGAACGTGTAATCGTACCTCAAATTTCATATGTATAAGAAATCAATAATAGAACAATTACTCCTATAAATGAGAGACCTTTCCCCCCACCACTCCTCCCATGGCACAGAAAGAGTTTCCCTTAACAGGGCTGCTGGGAAGGTGGGCTCATGGAGATTCCTTTTCTGGCCATCCCAATGGTCTCTATATCAGTAATATCGTGACATCTGTATACAGCACGCATCCTCAAACTACGGCCCGGGGGCCAGAACCGGCCCCCGAAGCTCCCGAATCCGGCCCGCGCCCCCCCTCCCCCGCCGCCATGACTTAATCCGCGCCTCGTTCTCCACCCGCCTCCAGGGGGCGCCTCTCGCCTGCAATCCGGCCCACGACGAGTTTGGGGGAAGTGAAACCGGCCCGCCGTCTAAAAAGTTTGATGACCCTTGGTATACAGATAAAATGACTCCAAACTCACTGTCCATTCCATGGATTTTGTCTCCAGCATCTCCAGCAGCACGTCATCCCTGTTCTGATCACATCTCTCCATGCAGAAACTAGAATTCCATAATCCATACAAAACAGCTGCAATGAAGGTAAATTTGGAGCTCTATTGAAACCCCATATTGCACTCCTGCTCTGGCAGCTGCACCTAAATATGAATTGACATTGACTGTAACTTCACTATTCCCCCCCCCCCCCCAGAGAGAGACAACTGTCCTTTAATTATATCCTCCCCTTTGGTCCCAGTTTTGCTCATTCATACCTAAATCTGGTCCTTCCAGTTGGGTTCCCTGATCACCTGCCTTTCCACAATGTCACTGATATGGTGACCTGAGAACTTTTGTCCTATTTTGCCCCACAAGGTCCCTGGCACCTGGTTATCTGCAGCATCCCTTCTCTGTCCCTCATAGGGTTTCCCCTGAACTCTCGTGGAATTCAGCCACTCCTCCCAACACTAACTGAGCTTTCCTCAGCTTCTCACCCTGGTACCTCCATATCTTGCAATTCCTCACATCACGTCCAGTGCTGTCTCATGTCCTGATGTCTCAGCCCCTGTACGAGAGAATCAAATGGGTCTTTGATTCATTACTGGGGTTTCTTCTAAGACAGATCTTATAATCATCACATGGCCTTGTCCATAGTCCTTCTCCAGCTCTCTTGGAGCCCCTTTAGGCACTGAAAGGGGTTCTGAGATCTCCTCAGAGCCTTCCCTTCTTTGAACAAGGGCTGGAGTGACAGGACAAGGGGGAATGGCTTCCCACTGCCAGAGGGCAGGGTTAGATGGGATATTGGAAAGGAATTCTTCCCTGGGAGGGTGGGGAGGCCCTGGCACGGGTTGCCCAGAGAAGCTTTGGCTGCCCCATCCCTGGAAGTGTTCAAGGCCATGTTGGACAGGGCTTGGAGAAACCTGGGATAGTGGAAGGTGTCCCTGCTCAGGGCAGGGGGTGGGACTGGATGGGCATTAAGCTCCCTTCCTAGCAAAACCATTCTGTGGTTCCATGATTTTGGGATTCTATGAATGACCCACTGAGAGCTGAATTTCCCTTCATTAACTCCAAAATACATATTATTGTTTATGCCCTTACACAGGCTAATGAAGCAAAAGCTGCACATGCTTCACTTGTGCGACTAAAGTTGCTCAAACTTCACCTAAACGTGAACTGACATTTGACTGTAACTTCACTCAAAGAAAACACTATAAATACAGCTTAAGTGGTGAGGGAGGTGAGAGGCGACTCCACCTTTGGATTCTGGGACAGTCACAGAATCAGAGAATCATGATTCCATGATTCAGTGCTTGCAAATCACCCCAGACAGTGATAGGAGATACCCGTCTCACCTGGTGATACCTGAACTGGGCACAGGGACAGTCCCACTGACATTCCCAGGGCACAGGCATGGCAATGAACAGACATTCCTACACGGATGTTTCCCTGTATTGGTGTCCTCACCTCACCAATTCCCAAATATTATGAATGTATCCAGATCATAACCATGGGAAAGAAGCATCACTGAATTAACGCACTGGGCAATCGTTATCTGGCCAAAGCAACCTGAGAACTAGAGAACTTTGTTTTGGGAGAAATGGGACAGGAGTGGGTGGTAACATTTCGCAGCACAGGTTCATAGAATCTCAGAATGGTTTGGGTTGGAGTGACCTTAAAGGTCACCCAGTCCCACCACCTGCCATGAGCAGGGATACCTTCCACTAGACCAGGTTGCTGCAAACCTTGTCCAACCTGGCCTTGGACACTTCCAGGGACAGGGCTGCCACAGCTTCTCTGAGCAGAGGGCAAAGTCCTGTTCAACCAGCTGATAACCAGCTCCATTCCCTCACGTGACCAGCCCTCCCAGCAAGGGGGACTGAGGGGAGCCAGCAGAATATTTTTTTAATTTTAGCAAAGCTTTGGACCTTGTCTCTCCCCACATCCTTCTGGACAAGGTGCCCAGGGCAGAGCTGGACCGACCATCCATCCTACACGGAGTGAGCAGCTGCCCGACGGGCTGAGCTCGGGGTCACAGTGCATGGGGTGACTTCAGGCTGGCGGCCGTCACGGCGGGGGGCCCCGGGGTCCATTTCAGGCTCAGCTCGTAAATGTCTTCATGGTCTGGATGCAGAAATCGACGTTCATTAACTGAGTCGGCAGACGATCCTGAATTAGGAGCTGTGGCTCCCTGGAGGGCAGAGGCCGTTCGGGGGGGACCGGAGGGCTGGGCGGACACCGGCAGCGTGTGACTGAACAACGGCGAGTGCCGGGGCGGCCCTGGCTGTGCGGGGCAGCCCTGGCTGTGCGGGACGGAGGGGGAAAGGGGGGGGACAGGCGGGACCGACCGAGGCCGCGCCGGAGTGGGAAGGGGAGCGGGCGGGGGGGGCGGGGACGTGCCGGGCCGCAGCAGGACCCGGAGCGGGAAGCGGAGCGGGCGGGGGAGCCAGGAACAGCTGGGGCGCGACGCTGGCAAGTGACGCCACGGGTGACGCGGCGGAGCCGGGAAGGCGCGGCCCGGGGCCGCGGGGCGGATCCCGGGGCGGATCCTGATGCGGGTCCTTGGGCGGATCCCGGGGCGGATCTTGGCGCGGGTCCTTGGGCGGATCCCGGGGCGGATCCCGGGGCGGGTCCTCGGGCGGATCGTCTGGCAGCGCTTGCGGTCTCGCGGCGGAGCCGCAGTCCCGGCATGGTGGTGTTCACTGCCGGCCCATTTAAACGGGTCCCGAGAGCTCCGGGCGGTGCAAGTGGAGGGCCAGGGCTGGAGCTGCGGCCCCGCCAATAAAAAGGTGCAGTTTCTTCGGCTACAGAAGCCATGTACCTGCGGTTCTGCCGAATTCTCAACTATTTGATTCCCTTAAACCAGCGTTCTAAACCAGGACTCCCTGCGTAGCGAGGCTGTTTCTCGTTTCAGGGAGGACAGAAGAGACGCGGTGCATCTGCCAGCAAAATCTGTTTGTCTTCTCTACAATACTGGTTTGTATAAATAATGTCTGGATTAGAAATGAAAATGTGACTCCTGTGACTGAAGATGGAGACTCTGCCAGTGGAGGGATGAACTCTGGCCCCGGAGATCCTTGTTCCTGTGGGGAGGCGTTAACTGGCCCAGCCAAACAGATAGGAGTTTTCTCTTACTCAGTTCTTACTGGATGTTCTAAATCCCCCGTCTGCACTGGAGACTCTCCAGTTTGGTCACAAGTTAAGGCCAGGTGACCTAATCCCAGGGATCTTCCTTAGGTCACTCCTGCGTTTTCCCCAGAAAGGAAAGGATGGCCATCAGAGCTGAACACTGGTAAGAAGAAAAACAACAAAAACCAAAACCACCCTCCCCCTTCCCTGCCGCCCCCATGGTACCCAAACAGTGCTGCTGTACAAATACAATAGTGATTCTTCTCAGGTTATTCCTTATTGAGCCCATTAATTTAAGGCAGTTTTCATTTAAAAAGTGAACAATTTCTAATAAACTGTGCAAGACCAGGTTTCTGTTCTCACTCTCACAGTTCCATTCAGATGTCACTCCTGCTTGTTAGAATAATGTGGGATTTCTCCATAGTTCTTTACATTAAAAAGTCACTGTGAAGAACTAGAGGGGGATGACTCGTGTGGCCACTGAAGAGACTTCTCCATTGCTGTCAGCAGAGCAGGGTGTGGGAATCGGGACTCTGTGAGTTCAGGAACACACCGAGCATGCGGTCACTGCAGAAAAACTCAGCTCAGTGCTCAGTGTCAGTCAGTACCTGGGGAGTTCTTGATACTGAGTTGCATAAAAACAGGCAGATCGTGTTAAACAGCTTCAGAGCTGACAGATGAAGGGAGAAAATGAAGCTGCACTTAACCCAGATAATCTGATATCTACAAATGCAGAGCCTGAAAAGATCAAACCTAGAGTGGCAGCCGGGGTGAGTCACCAGTGTGGAGTCAAGGGGAGGATTCACCACCTTCTCCTCCATTATCCAAGAGCCCAGGGATCTGTGCTGCTAAAGAAGTGATTCGAAAAATGAGTTCCTGTTCTCCAGGTCACCTTGTCTCTGTTCATGGCACCATTGGGGCAGGTAATGTATCTGTTCCTTGTACTCTGTCAGTGGTCATAGAGGGCTGACAGCTCCTTGGTGGATGGAGTGAGGGGCAAAGTGTGATAATCACAGAATCATGGAATGGCTTGGGTGGGAAGGGACCTCAAAGCCCATTCAGTCCTACCCCTGCCATGTGCAGGGGCATCTTCCACTAGACCATGTTGTTCCAAGCCCTATCCAACCTGGCCTTGGACTGGAACACTTCCAGGGATGGGGCAGCCACAGCTTCTCTGGGAAACCTGCCTTCTCTGTGCCAGCTCCCATCAGGTCAGATTTCCATGTGTCAGTTTTAGAATCATGGAATCACAGAATCATTAAGGTTGGAAAAGACCTTTAAGATCATGAAGTCCAACTACCAAACCAGCACCACCACTACGTTCACCATTAAACCATGTCCTCAAGTGCCATATCCACGTGTCTGTTGAATTCTGTGGCACTTGAGGATACAAATTTGTGCAACGTCCTCCTGATCACTGCTGGGACCTCTCACAGCTCCTGCTGCCAAAACTGGGGACCACAGCAGCACCCCAGCATGCCCTGACTGATGCCTGAGGGCTGCGTTGGTTCCTGAGGAGAGCAGTGCAGCTGTTGCCCACCTGTTCAAGGTGTTCACTGCTATGCTCTGCAGGCTCCATCACAGCTGGAGCAGCTGCCACAATCTGGAATGAGGTCTCACACTAATTCCACACTCTTTGTTTTATCCCATGTCATTAACCCAGAGATCAGCAATCTGGGGCACGAGTATCCCTTGTTTGCAGGCCACAGCAGAAGGAGCCTGCTAAGACACTGAGGACAAACAGTAATTACCCAGATTACTGCCCTAATCCAGTGTAACAATGCAGACACACACTGTAATTAGTGAAAACCAAACAAACACCATTTATACGTGTACACTGCATTTATGAATTAAGATTTTCTAAAATAACCAATATTATTTTGGAAACAGAACACGAAAATAAACACAACCAACCTTAGAATAGAAAACCAGCAAAACTTATTAGTAATTCCCAAATGGAAAGATGCAAGGTGATCCCATTTTGTTATAGTGTGATGATTAAGGCCCTTTTATTCTATTGGGAATAGCTTTGAAATCAGCCATTCCAGTTAATTTTCACTCAGAAGTCAAACCTACTCTAATAAAATGTTGGTCAGTTGTGTATACAGCAATATGAAAGTGAAAGTAGAAGTGTCCAGTTTCATAATCAGATTGGAATGTAAGTTTTGAAAAGCTGGAACAAAAAAGGTTCATGAACATGGTTTAAATGATGGGCAAAAGAGAAAATAAGAGAGTTTTTAAATGTTCTCTTTATTTAATAAAGAGAAGACTGAAAGGTGATAATGATAGTGACATTACTGAGAAATACTTTAGTCAAATGCAAGTTATGACACTTAATGAGGTAGATTAAATTCTATGTATGGTGTGACATAAAGGCTGAAACACGTGTGTAGGGAGTTGTTCTGACCACAAACTGTGAAGGCCAATGCGTTTTCACAGGGATTTCTCTCAAATAGTAACATCCCAGAATAACACAGGCTCTTGCTGGATGATAGAGTCTAGATCTAAAGTTCACATAGATTTTAAGTTCCTTTACAGGTCATTTTAGACTATTACAAATCATTGTTATTTAAGGAATAAAAGGTCTGTAAAGCCACACACTGAAACCTTGTAGAAAAATTAGTGAAACAGTTTAGGCTTGACTTTCTGAGGAATTTCACCAATTCATGTGTCAATATTGTACAAAGAAAAGCCCCAAACACATATTGAAACTGACTTTCCTTGCAGGCAGGGTTGGTTCAGCTCAGCTGGTCTTGAATCGCAACTTCAGACCAGGAATGCTGCTTATCCAACCTAAATTATACCTGAGGTATCAGATAGATGGTTTGGCTCCCTTGCACCCCGTGAGGTTCAGCCACAGTTCACCTTTTTGGTCTGGAAGGTCTGAACTGCTCCCACGGACATAGTGACACCATTCCAAAATATATGGGATGGCTGGCCATGATGCAGCCATCTCTGTAGGAGTCACCAATGTTCAGCCTGATAAATCCTGCCTGAAATGTCTGTATCATAACCATGGCACTACCAGCAATGTCTGGGGACCCCCGGTGGCCTAGCGGTTAAGATGCTGGTCTCTCAGCGCCAAGGCCACAGGTTCTAATCCCGGTC
>JAWWLV010000078.1:4766750-4807800 GCA_035041135.1 Platyrinchus mystaceus
ATCCATTGCGCAGGCTTGAAAGGTGGGAACACCTTTCCCAGATCTTCGTTCGCGAAGACTGGCCATTTACCTTTACCAGCAATGTCATCACTTTTGGGGCCTCAAAACAGAGCCTTTGCAGTTTCCTGATGACGGACAAGGTATTATCTCAAAGATGTACATAATCAAAGACAATACTACATTCCATTAGAGATCAAAGTGCTCTGTCCACAAGAAGAGAAGCCAAGGAGCTGATGAACTGTTACCACAATTCCAGTGCCTGAAGGGGCTCCAAGAGAGCTAGAGGGACTTTGGACAAGGGCCTGGAAGGCTAAGACAAGGGGCAATAGCTTCCCACTGCCAGAGGGCAGGGTTAGATGGGATATTAGGAAGAAACTCTCCCTATGACAGTGGTGAGTTCCTGGCACAGGTTGCCCGAAGAGGCTGTGGCTGCCTCATCCCTGAAAGTGTTCCAGGCCAGGCTGGACAGGGCTTGGACCAACCTGGTCTAATGAAAGGGACCCCTGCTCAGGACAGGCAGTGGAACTGGATGGGCTTAAAAGTTCTTTCCAACCCAAGCTATTCCATGATTCGATGACTTGATAATGACAGAGTCCATATGCTCCCCCAATACTGCCAAGGCCACAACTAACCCATGTCCCCAGGTGCCACACCCACATGGCTGTTAAATCCCCCCAGAGACAAGGATTCCACCCCTGACCTAGGCAGACTGTTCCAGGGCTGGACAGCCCTTTCTGGGAAGGAATTTTCTCAGTAACCAACCTGACCCTCCCCTAGCACAACTGAGGCTGTTTTACCTTGTCCTGTCCCTTGTTCCCAGGGAGCAGAGCCCGACACCCCCCCCCGCTTCCAACCCTCCCATCCCCTCGGCTCCCCACTCCTGTCAGGGAGTTGCAGAGAGCGAGAAGGTCCCCCCTGAGCCTCCTTTTCTCTAGGCTGAGCCCCCTCAGCTCCTTCGGCCGCTCCTGGTGCCCCAGCCCCTTCCCTGGGCATGCTCCAGCCCCTCAATGTCCTCCTTTTCACGAGGGGCCCAACACTTATCCCAGGGTTCGAGGTGCCTCAGCAGCGCGAGCGCAACGGGTTCCTGCCTTTCTGCCTCCCTGGCCTCAGCCCTGGCCCCGCTCCCTCCCGCCTCCCCGACGTGGCGCCTCCCCCACCCCCGCCTGAGTCACCGCCGGCCCGGCCCTCACAGCGGCGGCGGCTGCCGGGCGGGACGAGCTGGGACATGAAAGGTGGAACAGGCGCTGCCACGCCCGAGGCTGCGGGGAATCTCGCTTAACCCTTCCCCGCCCGCGGGGCCTCGGCTTCGGGAGCGGGGACAGCGATGGGGGGAGGCAGGAAGCCACGGGTACGGCTTCACACCCCCTTTCCTGGCACCCCCGGGGACACGGGGGGACAGTCCCGCCGCTGTGCAGATGCGACAACAGGACGCTGCCCCCGACCCCTCCTGCTGCCACGGTGCTGTTGCCAGGAGCTGCTGCTCGACTGCCCCGAACAGACCCCAGAGTAGAAAAGTGCCGAGAGCCCAAATCCCCCGCCCCTGGGAGCCGCAGGGCCAAGCCCTGCCCGGGGCTGGGGGCCAAGGTCTGTGCCCGGAGCTGTGGTGCGGGTCCATGTCAGGGCCGGGGGTCCTTGTCTGGGGCGCTGCTCGGCCTCGCTCCCAGCCCAGAGCTGGTCTGACAGGCTCGGGGCAGACGGGAAGGGAGAGGCCTCCGGCGGCTCAGGAATGCGCAGCCCTTATCTCTGGCTCCCTGCGCCTGGGGAGGGAACAGCTCTCCGGAGTTTGCCTTTCTCTCGCTCTTACTCACCCCCGCTCTGCCCTGGGTGGAGCCTCGCTCTCAAGGCTCCCAGGTGAATCAGGTTGCAGGCACGTCCAGGTGAGCAGAGAGTGACCCACCACCTGCCCCGGCTCACCTGGGAAGGCAGGAGAAGGGCAGGGACCTTGTGGGTACCTGCATGGCCGCCTGAGCCAGAGTGACCCCCCACCAGCCCGGCTCCCCTGGGAAGGTAGGAGAAGGGCAGATACAGCCGGGGTACCTGCATGGCTGCGTGAGGTGGAGGGCAAGGGCTGGGGAGGGCCTGTCTTGCTCCTCTGCGCAGGGCTGGGCATCTGGGATCTGGGACAGGGAATTCTGCAGGCATTCCATGGGCAGGAGATGGCTGCTTCTATGCAGGAAGGCTCCAGTGGCAGGAGCTCCCAGTCACGCCATGATGGGGAGAAGGGAGAGACACAGGAGGAGAAGAGAGAGGCAAGTGGGGAAGAAAAATGTCCCAGCACTGGCAGCAGGGACTGGGGATCGCAAGAGAAGGGATCCAGCATGGCCCAGTGGTGGCAGCAGGGATTGGGGATGGGAAGGGACCCATCTGTCCTCAGATCAAAACTGCTCATTGAACACTTACAACTGTGTCCCATCCCTTTGAGAAATCCCCAAGGAGCGGGTATTCCCAAACTCAGCCTCAGTCTTTGGGAAGAGTCTTACAGCCTGACTCAGCTCCCCATGACAGAGCCTGAGTTGGCCTCCTTCTTGGATCAGGAATGCAGTAGGGACATGTGGCCAGGAGGTTGGGACAGAGGGGACATCACCCATGGTTGTGCTGGGAGGGCTGAGGTCTGCCGTGTGCAAGGAGCTGGGAAGCAGTTCCGAGTCTCCTGCTCTCCACACGCATGAGTTGGGTGTGCAGCCGAGCACCAACACAGCCCGCGAGCCCTGACATAGTTGTGCACGTCCAGGCAGGAGCACGGATGGATGCGCGTGGACACGCGTGCACAGGCACATGTGCTGACACTCAGTGCGTTTTCCACAGGTGTGAGCCTGACAGGATTTGTGTGTGAGCAGAGGAAGGGGACAGTCCCGTGTTCCTCACTCGAAATTGGCTGAGGTCAATAGGGGTCAATTATGACTCTTGCCTGGCCTGAGGACCAGGTTCTCCATCTTCTAGAACAATTAGAGAGGGAAGAGGCACCTGCAAAGGGACAGAAGTGCTGATCAAATCCTTCTGCTGCTGAAAACATGTGATTTTTGGAAGCTGCAATAAGCTCAGCTGCGAGAGAGGCCAAAAATATGTCAGTAACAGCACACTACCCCAAAGCAGAGCAGTGACAGCAGTGCCAAACACGGCTTCCCTGTGCACATGTTTTTCCTAGATCAGGAGGCAGGAGAGCACAGCGTGCCCCAGCTCCATTAGAGGGACACAGAGGGACTGTAGTTTGGGGAGAGAAGATTGTTTAGATTTTGTTCTCACTCTTATTTACCTGAGGGGCTTTAGAGTTGTACTTGAGGGATGAAGAGAAAGCTGGATTTGCTGTCACCTGGCAGTGGGAATAGGAGTATTCAGAGGGGGAAAAAAGGTTATGCTCTTTGTGTGGCTTAGGGGAAATTGCATGTCAAAGGAAAAACTTGTGGCTGCCCCATCCCTGGAAGTGTTCAAGGCCGGGCTGGGGCTGGGAGGAGCATGGTCTAGTGGAAGGCATCCCTGCCCATGGCAGGGGATTGAAGGAGATGGGCTTGAAGATTCCTTCCCACCCCAACCAGTCTCTGATTCTATGATTCTATAAATGTGGAAATGTCACATGCCACAGTCTGTTTGTGGCAGAGCAGGGTTGTGGATCAGGACAGATTCACCCATGTTCTAGACATAATTTTTCCGGCAATCACAACTTTCCAAGCAACTGAAATTCACCTCCAAACCTTGCAGGATTGGACTTCTTTGCATTTTATGGTTACATGGAACACTTCTGGGCTGCTTATCAGGCCCAATATACTGGATTTTTGTAGCCCTAATGAGGAAGAGTTTGATGAGTGCATTCTAAAATCAGGATGTGGGGGAAATGACAGCCAAAGGCAGAAGGTGGTTCTCCTTCTCCATATTAGACCTTACACTGTTGGTCCTTTTCTTGAAGTTTTCTGGTCTAGACTTTGTTATATCTTCTACCTTGTGAATAAAATCCAGGAAAAAGCATTGGCTGAAGGAGAGAGTGTGGCATGAGCGTTGCTATCATAGATGTGGCGCCTGGGGACATAAGTTAGTGGTGGCCTTGGCAGAGCTGGGGGAGTGGTTGGACTCGATAGGCTCAGAGGGCTTTTCCAACCAAGAATTCCATGATTCCATGATTATTCAAGTAATCTGCTCTCTAAGCCCTTTTTCATGCAGGATAGCATTTCATTTTCAGGAGCTGTAAACATCACGGTGTGTCCTGGTGACTCCCCACAGCTCGGATTTCCCCACCCACTCCGTACCCTTGTTGCACAGGACAGTTAAGGCTGATGTGTTGACATGCTGACATGCATGACAGGCTGCCATGCTGTGACATGTTGACATGCTTACGTGCGTGACAGGCTGCCACGCTGTGACGTTGACAGGTGTCTCAATAACCACTTCACAAGGAAAATTATGATGTAATTTTTTTGCCACTTTTCCCTTCCTCTGGCTTGCAGGAAGATCCCCTGGACATTCCAAATGTCTGGCTGATTCTCCAGCATGGAATGTTCTGTGGGATCCCTTGCACTGGTAAGCAGAGGTGAATAGGAGTCCAGTGGGTGTTTGAAGTGCAGACTGGGCTCCCGGTTCCACTCTGCCACATGTCTGTGGCATTCAGGGCATTCCCTTCTCACCTGAAACACAGAAAGAGTTTATGGAACCATTTGTCAGGTTCAGCTGCTACAGGTGTGAACATGGAAGATGCGGCTGTGATCTCTGGAAGCTCAGTGAATAACATTAATTGAAGCAATTTCTCATCTGATGGCCATGACTTCTGATGACTTCTGTCTTTTTTGTAATGATGACTGAGATCCATATAAAACCATCTAGAGTAAAAAAATGGGATGATATTCACTCAGATTATTAACGTGGAGTGATCAGCTCATCAGATCATCAAAGGAAAAGGCCTGTGGGGTATTGTAACAGGAGTAACAAAATCCAATCAGAAATTTTAACAGTAGCCCAGGCTTTGCGCCTACCGCCTGAAACTGAGAGGACACTGAGGATGCGAACATGTCAAAACTCAGCAGAAAATGCAGAGAGGAGAATGGAAAGAGGAAAAATAAGGATTTGGACTTGGCAGAGGCAGTTGTACCTAAAAAAGGATCTAATCCAGTTTATTGCTCGTATTTCACCATACTGTTCGGGGGAATGTGTGAGCCCTGCTTGGTGAGAAGAATCCAGCATCTGTTTTCATGTAATTACAGAATGGTTTGGATTGGAAGGGACCTTCAAGACCACCTTGTTCCAACTCCCCTGCCATGGGCAGGGACACCTTCCCCTATCCCAGGTTGCTCCAAGCCCCATCCAGCTTGGTCTTGGATACTTCCAGGGATGTGGCAGCCACAGCTTCTCTGGGCTGTTTTCTCTTTGCCTCACCTCTTGTACAATTCCATGGCCACGTGCGTTGGCTAAAGCAGGAAATTCTGGGGTACACTTCAAGACTACAAGTGCTGCATCACTGTGAGATTGACAAATGAAAGGCCTTAACCTGAGAGATCCCTTTCAGGAGAAGTCTAACCCTTAGTATGGAAAGTGAGCATATGCAGGAGCAGCTTCTGGAGAGGACGAGCCCGTCTCACTGTTCATACAGGTTCTACCTCTGCTGCAGCAAGATCAGAAGGCACTGGCTGTCCTTCCATCACAGTGCAGAATTAAAAACCTCACACCTTAAACCATATTCCAGGAGACAGGTCCCTCCCCAGATCATTTACCAAGTACAACGTTTTCTTGAGAGCAAACCAACACTTTCCATGTCTCATTGTCACTATGTCTGCTCCAGTCGTTTTCCCTCAGGGATTGCTGTCCTCTCCTAAACCCGACCCTCCCAGAACGACAGCAGCCTGTTTTCACAGGATCTTTTCTATTTTTTCAGAACAAATAATATTTTTTTTTTAATAATTGATTTCTAAACTTCAGGTGTTGAGACATTTGGAAACCTGATTTTTTTTTCACAGCCTACCCTAAGAGACATCAGTGATACCAATGAATATGGTATATGGGCCAGCTGGGGCCCATCAAAGGGATCAAAATCTCCTCAAGTAACTTCTTGCCCAGGGTGTGGAAGTCTTCAAGTGTTGATAGCATGGAGGGGTTTGTGGCCGGCTGTGCAGTGTGGGCTAAAGAACAGTCTGTTTGTGCTGCCTTTTTCTTCTTGTTGATACGCAGAGCAGTGAAAAGAGGAGGTGTTTAAACACAGGAAATTGTGCCTGTACTTGCACATAAGCAAGGAGCAGGGATCAGGTCTTCCCAGCCTTTTCCAGATGAAGGGATCCAGCCCTGCTTCCTCCCAGGCAGTTCCCTCCTCAGTGCCTACAGACCTTCGGCAGCCTCAGCTCCTGGGAGTGTCCCAAAGCAGCGGAGCAGGTCCAGCCAGGGAAAGGATCACCTGAGCGAGGCAGCCTGGGAACTGGCTGTGCAAGAACACGTAACAACAAGCACTGGAGTCAGCACTGGGGAGGCAGATGGAGCCAGCCCCAGGTGCTGAGGCATCAGCAGGGTTGGCACCAGACATAGCAGATGAGAGAGAAAGGGAACACTGAGCCAGTTCCCTTTTGCTTAGACTGGGCAAACACAGCCCAGCACCCTTGATTCACACCTGGCACAAAGACTCAGGAGAAAGGCAGGTCCTGTTACTTATTTATTTTAATCTGTAGGGCTTTGTGGTGATCACAGCATGGCTGAAACTGTGATTTCCTGTGTTAGGAAAAAACCAGTAAAATGGAACATCATATGAACAGGGAGCAAATGCTGCCCAAGTCAACAGGTCTGTACTTTTCCCAGTTTCTGCTCTTAGTGTGAATCCAGAGGTAAAGGGAGAGTTTCTATATCCAGCTTCATCTGTCAGCCACTTTTCCTTACATTAAATATTCCATATGGTTGAGTGTTTTTCTGTGCAGAGGCAGCTGCAGGCTGTGATCACATCACTGCTGACTCTTCCCAGTATTAAGGGGGTCTGACAGTTTTTGGGGATCACAAAACCAAATGTGTGACAGGTATCACAGCCAGTCAAGTCACTCCCAGTTACACTGGTGGGAACAGAGGCAGACCTCAGGCCAAGCCAAATTTCCATTGGAGACTCCCTCCTTAAAACTCCCTTGATAACAGCACAGGGATGGCTGAGGGCTGCATGCTCATTCCTCTTCGCCTATTCCTCACCTGTTGGTGGTTTTTTGACCAAGGAGGGGAGTGACTTCATTAGGACTCTCTATGCACTGGCACAGCAGCAGCCAACCAGTGTCTTTGGGACAGCCCAGGCAGACGGGTGGAGGAGACCTGAATCCTGCCTCTCACCAGCCCATTCTATCAGCCTTCGTCTCCCACTTGTTAAGTTTCCAACAAGCTGCTTCGTGCTCTCCTTTATCCACTGCCCCCGAGCATGGGAGGAGTTACTGCAAACAGCCACAGAGCTGCCTTCTGTTCTCCTGCAGCTTCCTCCTGCAAAACCCAACCACCAGCCCAGAGGAGTGTGTGAAAGAGAGTGCCAAAGAGCCAGGGTACCCCAACTTCCTTCTTTCTGTGGTATTCTTGGGGCTGTCCTGTGCAGGGCCAGGAGCTGGACTTGATGGTCCTTGTGGGTCCCTTCCAATTCAGGAGATTTTGTGATTTTTTTCCATACCCTTCTATGTACATGTCTGTGCTCATCCTGTATTAAGAGAAGGATTTCTTGGGGAGCAACTAAAGTTTGCAGGTTTGGTTCAAAAGATCTGATCATGAGTGGTGTTCTTGATACTTCTAAATTTATGGATATGATTTCATGGAATGATTGCTTAGGATAGCAGAGAACAAAGCCAAAGGACAAGCAGCAGACCCAAAGGAGAAGGAGGCTGTGATGGACTGTCAGGCTGAGCTGGAGAACTCCTTGCCTCTGGCTGCTGCAGCTATTCCAATTTGAGAGGGATTTAGGGAAACTCTGGGTAAGTTGGTGACAGCAAAATGCTTTGAGGCTCTTGACAGGCATCAAAACCATCTGGAGCTGGAGATTCCAGAGCCTCTCGGAGCTGAAATTGGCTCTGAGAAGTGGTGAAGAATCAGAAGTGCTGTCCCTGTTCCTGTGTCTTAATCCCTGTGGGAAACAGGTTTCCAGGGCTGATAGACCTTTGATCCCCTCCCATAGAGCTGGTTTTATGGCTGGTTCTCCCAGAAATAGATGGAAAAGGCAGGGTTCAGGCATAGTGAGAAAGAAGCCTGGAGAGACTGAAGGTGTGTGAACTCTTTATTGAGAGCACCAGAAAGGACTTCATGGAATCATTTGGACTGGAAGCTTATCTTGTTCCAGCTCCCTGCCATGGTCATGGACACCTTCCACTATCCCAGGTTGCTCCAAGCCCTGTCCAACTTGGCCTGGAACACTTCCAGGGATGGGGCAGCCACAGCTTCTCGGGGCAACCTGTGCCAGTTCCTCACCACCCTCCCAGGGAAGGATTTCTTCTCCAGTATCTGATCTAAATCGAATCTGATTTATCCTCCTATCAGAGTTACCGCCCGTTCCCTAGGTAAGTTCTGGTATGAAGTACTGACAGTTTGAAGCAGGATTGTGTGGTGGAGTTAAAACAAGTGAGGTCTTAGCACTGATGCTGTAGAAGGCTGATTTGTTACTGTTTGTGAGAAAAAAATAACAGAATACTTGGCCAAATGTGAACATCTCTGCTAGAAGATGAATCCTTGGATATTACTCACTTATTTTCCATCACCTCTAAGGGGTAACACAAGCCCTGCAGGTAGGCACATTATACACCTGCATTTGGTGACTCTGACCCTTGAGTAGCACTCCTGGTTCTGAAAGGGGGTTTTGGGTTATTTTAGATGCCTTTGGGCATCTACACACAGCAGGTGTGACAGCAGCCCTGCAGAGACCGACAGCCTCCTCAGCAGCAGCAAGACTTAAGGTTTTGGTGCTGGGAAGAATTGGATTTCCCCCCTGCTACCTAATTTGCCTCTGAAAATTTTCTTTTATGTTCCCCTAAACCACCAGGGCCTGGGCAGTGGGATCAGTGGGGGTGTTGCCAGTGTGCTCAGTGGACTGAAGAACTTCTCAGGTCCCATATCTGTGTGCTCTGCGAAAAAAAAACAATTGCTGGAATTTTTTCCCAGGTCGTATTGGCAGGATGTAGCAGGAGTCTCTTGCTTTCCTTTCCAATCCTGGGGCAGTTCTCTCCCACTCTTCCTGGGAGGCTTTTCCTGGTAAAATTGTAAAGATGTGAAGAACACCGATGATGTCGTCGAGCTTTCCTGTTCCATCCTGGAGGGGCATTGCAGGGTTTGTGGCTCTGGGGTTTTGGACGAAGGCTTTGGGGTCTTACTTTTTCAATGTTGTTTTCATGGAAATGGAAGGAGGGATGTTCAGGGGTTCCCTTTGGCCTGAGCATGTCACATAGCTGCTTACAGCTGCAGGTGTTGGGTTGACATGAGCTCTTCTCTTGTACCCACCAACAGTTCAGTGCCTGAGCTATAACTGGACACAGAATATTTTGTTACCCTTTATAAAGATCCCCAAGGGAACTGTGGAGGTGCCACACATTATTTTTAGCATCTTCATGAAATTAAACTCTTAATTAAATAAAATAAACCAGCATGTAAGTAAAATTCTCTATTACCCAGTAGTTACAGGCTGAAAATCTACATTTGGTGTATTTTCAGTTTGTGACTCCATTTCTTTGACAGTTGTGATGGTTCAGAATTCCAAAAAGACAACGTTTTTCTTTCTCCGAGGTGAAAGAAGCTGCAGGAAACAGATTTGCAGGTGAAGTTCAAGCAAGGAGCCAACCCCTGCTTGGAGTCCCTCTTGACTGAGCTGCCCCTGATCGAGGAAAATCCAGCCATCATTGAAGAGTACTAATAGCTAATGTGTGTCCAATCTCCTGTCCCTCTGGAATGGGGAAACTTGACATGGTGTTCCCTGAACTCCTGTTAAAGGAACCAAGGCTCAAAGCACAGAATGCCCTATAAAATACATGGAATAGGCAGTTCTGGGGTAAAAAAAAATAACAAGGCAATGCTGCACACTGAGTAATCCATCTCCTATTCCCTAAGGCATGTCAGCTGGTGCTCTGCCAAATCCAGCCTTGCACTGGGGTAACGGACACGCTTGGAATGGATCAAAACTAGTTAATAGAGAAGTGAAGAGACAGGAGTTTAAAAACTAATTTTGTCTCAGAAACCTCCCTCTGGCACACAAATGTCAGCCAGAAATGGTGTGTGATTGCTTCCAAATGATTTGGAGAGGAATTGCTTCCCAAATAGTGGATGACTTGATCCAGAACTGGAGACCCAGCCTGGCAGTTGGCAGCTTCAGAACACCAAATCTGACCCAGTACCTCAGGGCTCTGACAGCTGCAGATGTGTTCCCAGGAGCTGGAGCACAGCAAAACAGAATTATAAAATAAAAAAGAATCCATGAGCTAAGTGCAGAATCCAGCTGAATTTGGCAAGATGGGCTGTAGCAGGAGAAGTTTTATTTATTCCTTGACCTGAGCTCAGCTCACAGTCACCAGAGTGACAGAAGGTTAAAAATATCTTTTGAGGTTCCAGTAACTTCTCCCCTTTCACTTTATCTGATAGGAAAAGAGTTTGGAGGATTAACGGAATATCCATAATTTTGTGCACATGTGTGTATATATATGTATATATATTAAAATATTTACATATATAAACCAGCATTTTTCATGCAAGCTGAGAATTCATCAACATGGTACAGTTCTTGTTGTAGCTCAGGGAATTAAAGGATGCCAACAATAGAATCACTGGAACCACAGGATGGTTTGGGTTGGAAGGGACTTTAGAGCTCATCTTGTTTCACCCTCCTGCCATGGGCAGGGACACCTTCCACTAGACCAGGTAGTTCCAAGCCCTAGAACATTTCTAGAACTGGGACAGACATGGTGGCAGAAACACAACTTCTTTTTTTGTTTCACAGTTCTCAGATTTGTGGGTCTATTTGGGAGGAAATAACTCCATCTCCCAGGAAGCGCAGGGTTTTCCAGGCCCCCTCCATATATCCCTTGGAGGCTTCCCCTGAACATCCCTCCCGGGCCAGCAACCCACCTCACTCCCATTGCTGTTTTCAGTGGCACCAGGTCCCCATCAGCTCCATATTTGTGTTCTTCCAGAGACTCGGAGAAACCTATGAGGATCAGTTCACTTTCACATCAAATTTACTTCTTCATTGGTACCATTTTTCCTGCTTATTTACAAATATCCTGAGCACCACATAACTTGGGGAGCTGAAATGACTCCTCATTGCAAAAAACTACCTCACTTCACCTTTCCCCTGCGTTTTCTGACCTGTTTTTCCAGCCAGGAATTGTAGGGTGTTGTAAAAGTGTTTTGTCCTGCCTGTACATACTTTAACCATCCCAAAATGTCCAGTGGGAAGGAGTTAGAATCATGGAATTATACAATTGTTTAGGTTTCAAGAGCCCTTGGAGCCCATCAAGTCCAACCGTCCCCCAGCACTGCCAAGGCCACCACTGCCCCATGTCCCCAAGTGCCACATTCACAGGGCTGTTAAATCCCCCCCAGGGATGCGGACCCCACCTCTGCTCTGGGCAGCTGTGCCAGGCTGAACAACCCTTTCCAGGAAGGAATTTTCTCTGTATCCAACCTGACCCTCCCCTGGCACAACTTGAGGCCATTTCCCCTTGTCCTGTCCCTTGTTCCCTGGGAGCAAAGCCCTGTCCCCTGCTGGCTCCCCCCTCCTATCAGGGAGTTGTAGAGAGTGAGAAGGTCCCTCCTGAGCTTCCTTTTCTCCAGGCTGAGCCCTCCCAGCTCCCTCAGCTGCTCCTGGTGCTCCAGACCCCTCACCTCATGAACTGGAGTTACACAGAGCCTGACCTGCAGCTGGCTCCACTCTCAGGGAGTTGCAGAGCAATAGGAGAGTTCTCCCAAATCAGCCCAGCTGAGCACAGGTGTTTTCTGATGTCCTACAAACACACCACCTGCCAGTCCATTTTCTGCCCTTTTAGTTTGTGTGTTGAAGGTGGAGATGCCCAGCTGTCCCTGGTCACAGTTTGTGGATGTCTTCTCTAGACTGAAGAGTTCAGGCATAAAACAACTTTTGTTTTTTTCCATATCCCCAACACATTCTGGTTGCAAGTTCCCCCTGAATGTGTGCAATGCTGTCTTCTCTGGTCCTACGCAGTAACACTCAGCATTACCTAACACTTCTTTAAAGCTTCATCTCCTTCTTAATTTATAACCGTAGTGAAATTATTATATTAATCAATATAAAATTAAGGTTGTTTCACCACTGTTGGATGGCAACGACAACAGGAGCGACCCTCACCCTCTGTACTCACAGACATTAGTGTAACTTAGCAGGAGTCACTCTTTTTGGGGATCATGAGGAAGTCTCTGCTGGCACCTCAGTGCTGGGGCACAGGAAAAGAACATTCCAGCACTGCCATTAGTTCAGGGTGTGAAGTTGAACTACTTTGAGTCTTTGCAGATCACTCAGATAATGATTTTGTTTGTGGCACAACAAGCTTTTCTTTCAAAAATTGATTAAAGTCAGATTTGTTTGTAGTCTCAAATAATTAGTCCCCTACAGACAATTACCAAATTATGAGCCCCTTCAGCTCTGATTTTTCTCAAGAGATTGAAGAAGCAATCACATCCCTTGTTTTTATTTCTCCATTCATCTCATGAGGACTCCGCCTTCTGACTGTATTACACCAGCAGGACACCTGCACACATGCACCCCCTGCTTCTGTTCAAGTGCTGAGGTTATTATAAGACCCAACTTATAAGGATTCAGAGGGTGCCCTTGTGTCCAGGCACATGCTTTTGGTTTAGGGCCACATTACACACAGCTGTAGTGGTTTTGAACCTGGCCAGATTTCAAATACCCACTAAAAGCTGCTCTGCTACCCTCCCTCTGCGACCTGGCAGAGGAGAGAGAAAAAAAAAAACCAGCTGAGGATTTCCAAGTAGAGATAAGGGTTGAGAGAAGTTACTTGCTTTCATAGGCAAAACAAGTTAGAGTGGGGATAATACTTACATTTATTACTAACAAGATAAGAGCTAAAGAGTGAGAAATAAAAAAAAAAACCCTCCTTCTTTCTCAGCTCTCCCTCCTCCACCCCAGCAGTGCAGGGGGACTGGGAAGGGGCGTTTTTGCAGTCAGGGTGTTATTTGAGTCCAACCCTCAGGCAGCAGCTCTTCCTATTCTGTTGTCCTGTGGGTTACTACTCCATGGTCTGCAGGGGGACACCTACATCACCATGGTCTTCAGCACGGGCTACAGGGGGACCACATCATGAGTCCTTCCCTTGTTCCCATGGGGGTCCCTCCCACAGGAGACAGTCCTTGATGGACCTCTCCAGAGTGAGTCCATCCCTCGAGCAGCAGTTCTTCCCAATCTACTGTCCCGTGGGTCACTCCTTCACAACTGAGCTGTATTGGCGTGGGTCACCCACAGGGCCACAAGTCCTACCTGGGAAAAACTTGCTCCAGCGTGGGTTTCCCTCGCCACAGGCCACAGGTCTCCTGCAGGACTCTGCTCCATCCTTGGGCCTCCCAGGGGGTTACAGCCTCCTTCATGCAGCCACCAGTTTCAGCATGGGTTCTTCTATGAGCTGCAGGGGGTCTCTGCATCCCAATGGTCTGCCACCAGTGGCAGGGGCCTCTGCTCTCAGTCTTTCCCCTGCTGGAGGGGGAAGTGGGGGGACCCCTGGGCCCCTCCTCCCCCTTCTGCTGCACTGATCTTGGAATCTGTGTTGTCATTCCATGTTCTCCTCCGCTCTCCCCGGGCTGGAATTTCTTCTGTGCAACACTTTCAGTTCTTAAATATGTTATCACAGAGGCCCACCTCATTGGCTCAACCTTGGCCAGCAGCAGGAAGTCCCTCCTGGAGCTGGCTATCATGGGCTTACAGTGGAAGCTTCTAGCAGCTTCTAACAGAAGCCACCCTATAGGCCCCCCCACTATCAAAACTCAGCCACATAAACCCATGACACAGTAAATTTTTGTAGCATTTGGAAATGAATTTTAACTGAGTGCAGAAAAAATGGCGTTAAAATAAATGACAAATTTTAAGCCTAGCCACCAGCAGCCTAAAAGAGAAAGGTGGGCATTCTGTCAGGTGCATAGGCCTTGCTCATCCCAGGGCTGCCTGATTGATTTGTTCCTTATTTTGGCTCAAAACAATTGACTCTGTGAAGGTAATGGTTACTCACACCTTTGCCTAATTAATGCTCCCATCCCTTTGTAATGAACTTTCTCCAGCATTGCTCCATGTGCTTTGAATCTCTTCCCTTTGCCTTTGCTCTGTGAGGATGATGTGCTGCTGTCATGACACCACTCTCATGGCTGGTTTTAATTTCCTTACAGCTCTCCCTTCCCTCATGGCTCGTCGGTCCCAAAGCTCCTCACAGGGGGACAATCCCCTTGACCCCAACTACCTTCCACCCCACTACAAGGAGTATTACCGCTTGGCGCTGGATGTGCTCACAGAGGAGGGCAAGGAGAGTTACCAGCGCTTCCTGGCAGAGGAGTCAGCCCCCGATTTCCTCTGTGGCTCCGAGGTGGATCACATCATCCAAAACCTCCAGAAGCCCCAGTATGCCAATCAGGAGGGCAGCACAGACACCACAGGGGACAATGACATGGATGGATCCTCTGGGACTTACTGGCCCATGAACTCAGACCTTGCTGTTCCTGAGCTTGACCTGGGCTGGCCAATGGTCTTTGGGTTCAGGGGAACAGAGGTGACAACCCTGGTGCAGCCACCTCCCCCGGACAACCCCAGCATTAAGGAGGAGGCTCGCAGGATGATTCGAGCAGCTCAGCAGGTGAGACAGGGAGAGCCCCGCTAGAGCAGAGGTAAAATCATGCATGTGCCAGAGAAGCAACAGAATAGAGAATCAAAGAATGGTCTGGGTGGGAAGGGACCTTAAAGCTCATCCAGTTCCACCCCCTGCCATGAGCAGGGACACCTTCCATGTTGTTCCAAGCCCCATCCAACCTGGCCTTGAACAGTTACAGTGATGGAGTAACCATCTTCTCTGGGCAACCTGTGCCAGGAACTCACCATGCTCACAGGGAAGGATTTCTTCCCAATATCCCACCTAACCCTGCCCTCTGACAGAGGGAATCCATTCCCCCTTGTCCTGTCATTCCAGGCCCATGTCCAAAGTCCCTCTCCAACTCTCCTAGAGTCCCTTTAGACACTAGAAGGGGCTCTAAGGTCTCCCTGGAGCCTTCTCTTCTCCAGGCTGAACAACATCAGGTCCTCTGCCAATTCCTTTAACTTTGCTCCCGGGACCTGACAGAGGGGCAGGATGATACCAGCCTCACCACTGACTGCACCAAAGCCTGTCTCTGCTCTGCTCTGCTCTCACAGCACAGTGTGCAAGGCCACGCTAAAATACACCAAGAGTTCACAGAATCCCACAACAGTTGAGGTTGGATGGGGCCTCTGGAACTGGTCGAGTCCAACTGCCCTGCTCAGAGGGGGTCAATTACAGAGGGTTAATCAGGATGTGTCCTTGAGCATCACAAAGGATGCTCCCTCCTTGAGCATCCTCAAGGGAACAGGACAGCCTTCTCCCATGTTCAGCCCCCTCTTACAGTCCCAGACTTCTCTCATGTTTAACTGGAATTTCACGTTTCACTTTGCATCTCATCCTCTCCCTGGACACAACTGAAGAGAGTTTGGCTCCCTTCTTCCTTATGCCCTTTCCATCAAGTATTTATACTCACAGATAGGAGTTGGGAAGGACAGGGAGGTAGACCTGTGAAGCTGCTTCCTATATTATCAGCACATGGATGTAGTTAGATAGTGGCTGCCTGAATGTTGGTCAGGAAGTTACCTAAAAATGGCAAGAGGGTTTTGGAGGGGGGGGAGCAGCTCCTTACACCACCCACTGTGGCTACAGGGCCAAAAAATTCATGGAATCATTGGATTGATCGGTCAGGGAACACTCAGGGGCAGTGAAGTTTTCCTTCACCCTCATACACAGAAGATGCACTTTCCTGGACAGAAATTTTTTTTCCAGTTCTCAGGCCCACAGTGGTTAAAGGAACCTTTAATTTGGATGTTTCCTGTTCCAAAAGGAAGTTTGAATGAAAGTTCCAGTTTCAAAAGGGAGTTGGAAACAGTGCAGCTTTGGGGTGTGAGGTGCTGGGGAACATGGTCAGTCAGGGCATGAGATGGCACAGGTGGTTGACGTGTTCCTCCATCCCTTCCCCAGGTGGTGGCCATTGTGATGGACGTTTTCACGGACGTAGATCTGCTGTTTGAGGTGCTGGATGCTGCTTCTCGACGAGTGCCTGTCTACATCCTGCTGGATGAAATGAACTCCCAGCTTTTCCTTGATACAGCTGCCAAGTGCAGAGTCAACCTGAACTATGTGGAGGTGAGCAAAGACCTGCCCTGCTTGAGCTGTGGCCTGAGGCAGATGTGTCCTGGGACACAGAAAGCTACTGTGGCAGGAAACACCTGAGAAAGGGGAAAACAGGCCAGAGCCTGGTAAAAGATGAGTGTGAAGAAAGAGGAGAGAGCTGGCATGACAAAGGGTAAAGGCTGAGGACATACTGATAAAGGTTTGTCCATCTGTGTGTCTGCAGGCAGAATCACTAGAGCTGGAGGATAATCCTGGTGACAGGATGGAAGTTAAAGGAGAGGGGGAAGGAGAAGGGGCAGGGGAGGAATGAGGGTCCCACCTGAGTCAGTGCCTTTCTGGTTTGCAGTTCCTGAGGGTGAGGACAGTGTCTGGCCCAACCTACTACTGCCGCACGGGGATGTCCTTCAAAGGGCACCTGAAGGAGAAGTTCCTGCTGGTGGACTGCATGGTGGTACTCAGCGGCAACTACAGGTGAGGAGCCCTGTCATGGTACCTGTCCTTTGGTGAGACACTCGGGTGCTTTGTGCAAGGGGTTGGCTACAGAGGTGCCCAGCTCCCATCTGAGCCATGTAACTTCCAGGGAGAATTTGCTGTAGTGTATGGAGTGTAAGATTTGTATCTTAGTCTGGACCAAATGAACTTTGACCTCTACTTGTAGAATCATTAAATCATAGAATGGTTTGTGTGAGAAGGGACCTTAAAGCTCATCTTTTCCCATCCCCTCTTGTGTGCAGGGACACCTTCCACTACACCAGGTTGCTCCAAGACCTGTCCTACCTGGCCTGGAACACTTCCAGGGATAGGGCAGCCACAGCTACTCTGGGCAACAGAGAGGTGGATGGTTTTAGTTAGGATGGAGATCACTCATTAACATGTTACCATCCTTTTGGAACAATCTCCCCAGCTAAGGCATCCATTTTTGGCAGAATAAATGTTTTTAGTGAGTTCCAACATGAGAATTTCTCCTTCAAGTATTAAGGGGTGATGGGATAAACACCTGTCATGCTCTAAGCATGTAATCACAGAACCACAGAATGGTTTGGGTTGAAGGGACCTTAAAGCTCATCTGGTTTCACCCCCTGCTCTTGGCAGGGAGACCTTCCACTAGACCAGGTTGCTCAAAGCCTGCCATGAGTTGCTTCTCATGGTGGAAGATAAGCAAATAGAATTAAAGGTATTTTAAAAAACAGTATATGAAGATAAACATCCACAGTATAGGCATCTGAATAAAGTGCACATTCTTTGTAACAAGATTCCACTTTGACTTTTTTCCTGATGTTTGGAAGGAATTATTGTCAAACTTCATGCTGTACCAAACAACTAACTGTTCCAATTATATAATCTTTTGCTTATGAGAGCATCAAGGTAATTGTTCAAGACTACTTCTGCCACACTCTCATGTGCTTTGCGTTTTCAAATATCTTTTTTGGAGTATGAAGTTGTGGAAGTGTTCAAATACAGGTTGGACGGGGCTTGGAGCAGCCTGGGCTAGTGGAAGGTGTCCCTGTCCATGGCAGGAGAGTGGAACAGGGTGGTCTCAATGGTCCCTTCCAGCCCAATCCAGTCTGGGATTCTATGAGAGAAGCTGGTGAGTTGGTGAAGCAGCATTTTGGCAATTCCACATGGATATCAGGGACAAAAGTTTTCCTCACTGAAGGATACTGAGCAGCAATTTTTCGGGAAAAGTACACCATATTGCAATGGAGGTCAATACACCAATTAAAGAAGTCCTCAAGCCCAGACACCCCAAGCCAGTCTTCCTTCACATCAAGAATTAAAAAAAATCTGTAAAAAAAAAGACGGTAATTTTAAGGGTTTTGGTTAACCCCAGCAGGCAGCTAAGCCCCACACAGGTGTCCCTCACGCCTCCTAGCAGGATATGGTAGAGAATCTGAACGCTCTGGAGTTGTGATACAGTTTAACACCTACAGCAAACTTGCACACACAAGTAAAGCAAAGTAAGGGATCTCTTCCCTGCTTCCCAGCAGTTGGCAGATATCCAGCCATTCCCAGAAAAGCAGAGCTTGACTTGGGAAGACAAAGGCTGTAACACTGAACATCTTCCCTCATTTTGAGCCCAGCTCCTTCTGTCCAGTCCCCCTTAGCCTGTGTGGGTGGAAGGGTTGTGCCACCCCAGGGGAAAGATCCTGTATTTGCCCCTGCTCAATTTCCTGAGGTTCCCATTGGCACATCTCCCCGGCCTTTGGGGTCCCCTGACTGGTGTCACCTGCCAAGTGCAGAGGGCACACGCTGACTGTTGTCCCAGTCATTACCGACAGTGTTAAAGACAGAAACATCTACTTCACATAACAATAATCATCACCTCATTCTCTGGCTGTGGACAGTACTGACTGGCTTTTTAGAACAGGAATCATTTGATGCCTTGTAAAATCCTCTGCAAAGATGTGATCCCAAAACAATACATAACTGTGAGGTTTGGGAACGATCATGTGTAACAAGTGGCTGCAGGGGAATTTTCTGTCATTATTTTGCCATATTTCTGCCTGAGCAGAAAATTCAGGACAATTTTCTTCAGGCAAACAAATGCTTTAATGAAAAGGGGTACAGCTGAGTTACTCAATGCTAATACCCTCCATCACTTCTGTTCTCTCTGTAGTTTCATGTGGTCCTTTGAGAAGATCCACAGGAGCATCGCGCACATCTTCCAGGGCGAGCTGGTGGCCAGCTTTGATGAGGAATTCCGCATTTTGTTTGCACAGTCGGAACCTCTCGTTCCTCCAGCCAATGTCCTGGCAAAGGCAGAGAACGCCTTCGCCATGGCTCCCTTTGGCAATAACATGCCTTTCTTTCCCAAAAAAGGCCCCCTGATGTTCCAGAGGGATGACAGTCTCTTCCCTTCCTTCATGGACAGAGTGGATCCGGACAGGTACTTCCTCTCCAATTTTCGACGGGATGACATGCTGCGGCACACCGTGGAGGGGTCAGCCATGCGGATGTATAAAAAGGTGGAAATGGAGAATTCCCAGATGGATCCGGTCAGGGGCTTCCTCCGTTCCAAGCAGCTAGAGCTGGATGCCTTTAAGAGACACAGTTTTGCAGAAGGAACATTTGAAAATTTTGCTTCTTCCAAGCAGTACGCCCGGCAGATGTTCATGAACAACATGGATGAGTTCAAAATCCAATCCAGTCATTTCCAGAAGGACCAGTTCTACCAGTACCAGTTTGAACACCCCCATCTCTCTGGCAGACCTCAGGGATTCTTTGAGAGGATTCGAGGGGGAAGGCCAGGATTCAATGAACTGGAAGACTATGGAGAGGGACCCCGATACCCTGAACTGGAACCCAGTTTCTCACAGGAGGGTTTTCCCTTACGGCTGGATTACGTACCCTCAAATTCTTCCAGGGAGGTGAGACATGGCTCCGACCAGCTGAACCCTGCAGGCAATGGCCCGATGGGAATGATGTTACGGAGGCAGAATATAGGACAGAAATTCATTTGCCAGACTTCTCCCACGCAGAAGCAGAGCCTGGAGCAGCGCCTGTTCCTACAGGACAAGGACGAGGACCAGGACGACGACAAGAACACACAGGAAAACAGAACAGGGTTACGGAACTGGAGGATATCTTCATACCTCAGCGCATACCAGTCTGAACCAGATGAAGGGCTCCCGATGCCAATGGAGTCCGAGGCGTATAATGATGCTCTTGGGGATCCCATCACAAAGCACCCCACTGACCTCGTCCCAGCCTTCAAATCCCCCACATCTTTCAATAGCAAGGCACTGGGAATTGACAGTGCCAAGGAATTTGCGGATCCTGATAGAGCAGGTGAGGAAACCTCGATAATGAAACCAGATGCCTTCAGGTCCAGGATAAATCCCTTGATCCAGAGGAGTTCCAGGCTCAGGTCCTCTCTGATTTTCAGCGCTGCCAAATTAGATCAGCCCAACACCACAATAGAAAAGGTGCAGATGATCCAAAAAGAGCAGATGTCCAGTGAGTTGACAAAGGACAGTGAAACCATCAAGACGGCCGCCTCCTCCAAAGTGGCCGAGCTGCTGGAGAAGTACAAAGCTGTGGGCAAGGACATGGAGCGGGGCACAGTCACCCACACCAAAGCTGTTTCAGGTTACCTACAGGAGGAATCACAGAACACAGAGAAGAAATGTACCAAATCCGTGCAATATAAGATTCTGGAGAGCAGGGTGCTGGACTCCAAAGACTCCTGCAGTACTTACAAAATGCACGGAGAGTTGGACAGAGCATTTGGAATGGCGTCATCCACCCCCCAGCTCGGGGATGCATTGAGTAAGGATCCCCTAGCGCATCTTGGCACTAAGGTGGACAAGCTGTCATCCCGGTTTTACCCGATTGAGAACAAACCTGCTCTTCCAGAGAAGGAGAGTCTGATATATGTAGGAGACACTCAGAAATTGGCTCTTCCAGAGAAGAAGGACAGGGTGACCTTCAGAGAAGACACTCCAAAGTTAGTCAACACAGAAATGAAGAAACCACAAGTTAGGACAAGTACCACGTCCTCAGCTTTGGAAAGCCTGTCTAGGAGTCAAGGGTCTGACAGCTCTCTCAATAAATCCGAGGAAGACTGTTCAAAACAAGAGCAAAATCCCATGGAATTTTTAAGAAAAGGGTCACTACGACTGAAGCAGTTTTTAAACCCGAAAGGTGAAAAGAAATTTGAGGAGGAACCTGCTTCTGAGAGTGGGAAATGTGACAAGCAGGCAGCGGTGCTCAAACGATCGTCCATAGGGGACTGCCAGGAAGCAATGGAGGAAGAAAAATCCCACAAATTCACAGCACCGCTCCCCCCCAAGAGCAGCCAGACAACGCAGGGGAGGTTCCCTTCCTCCACAGCCAACATCCTGTACAGCAGCAACCTGCGTGACGACACCAAGGTGATCCTGGAGCAGATCTCTGCCAACAGCCAGAAGAATAGAGCCGAGCTGGCCAAGCAGCTGCCATCCACCAGCAACCCTGACCTTTCCAGGTCAACCACGAGCTTGGAAAGAAAAGGGGAGAAGGAGAAAAGCTGCAACATCCACAGGTCGGAGAGCTTTGGGAGCCAGAAACGGAACCTCCAGCGGCAGCCGTCAGAAGATAGAGACACCCTCCTGAAAAAAATGGAGAACATGCGGAAGGAGAAGCGAGTCTACAGCAGGTTTGAGGTGTTCTGCAAGAAGGACGAACACACGAGTCCAAGTGAAGAGGAATATGACACAGATGCCAAAGACAAGAAGATGGGAAAATTCATGCCCAAAATCCTGGGGACCTTCAAGACCAAAAAATGATCGTAAAAATCCTATTTAATTCCATTTAATCACTGACTGTCACAGGGGAAGGAGGAAGAAACTTGTTTATGATGGCTACAAACCCCACAGGCAATGGTCTTCTTGGTAAGTGAACAGAAATGTGTCCAGCATGAGCCTCCCATGGCACAGATTGCTCCATAAAGTCAGGTGGTATCAAACAACCTTATTACATTATGTTCCAAATAAAATTATTGAATTGCCAACAGGCTTAAAACACAGAAGTCTCTTTTTTTAAAAGAATTCTCTGTTCTGCTACTGTACAAAACTGAAAGTCTCTGTTACACCCAAGGAATATTTTCAGCTGACAAAACAATTCCACTTTCAGAAGAAAAGAATAAAAAATAGAAAAGTCAATACTTGAGTTCAGGCCAGGAAAGATAAATACACACAGACACACATATGCATTAACTGGAAAAAGTGTTTAAAGCCTGTTGTTTCTAAGGTACAGTTATCCTTTCTCTGTATCTCACAGTGAATCAGTCACAGAAGGCATCTTTTTGAAGATTTACAGACAAAAAAAATATTGTAACCAACTTTTTGCCCTAATCTGTGGCTCTGGTCTTGTCCAGCGGCACAGGCCCAGCTTTTTTATTTACCAGTTCCTGAGCCTATGGGGTCTGGTTTGCTTGGGGTTTGTTCTCCTGTGTGTAGGGAATTATTTGCTTTAAGGACTCAGCTAAAGGAGCAGCTGAAAAGGCCATAAAAAGGACACTGAAGTGCTATTGATGGTGATGGGCCTGGTTTTGGGAGGCCTTTTCAGCTTGAGGAAACAGCCTTAAGTTGTGCCAGGGGAGGTTTAGGTTGGATATTTGGAAAATTCCTTCCAAAACCTGGGAAAGGATTGTCCAGTCCTGACACAGGCTGCCCACGGCACTAGTGGAGTCTTTGAAACTTTAGCTTTTCCTGGGATGCCAGCTCCCAGGGCAGCATATCTGGGTAGAACTTACATATCTGTAACAGTTAATGATTATTTTACTGTTTGCTGAAAACCTTGGGAACTGGATGTGCAGAACGACTGTCTAATTTGAAAAAAAAAATTAGAGCTGATTTCCATTTTAATACAAATGGTGGTAAAAATCTGCAGGAATCAAGAGCAGCTTTGTTGTAACATGAGGAGTTACACTGAGCAATAAAATTAAGAGAAGACAAAAGAGGAAAAAAAGGATGGGAGAAGTGGCCAATATTGGGAAAAAAGGTGAAATGGATTTCTTATACCCATTTCACATTATCACAGAATCACAGGATGGTTTGTGTGAGAAGGGACCTTAAAGCCCATCTGGCCCCACCCCCTGCCATGGGCAGGGACATCTTCCACTCGACCAGGTTGCTCCAAGCCCCATCCAACCTGACTTTGGACACTTCCAGAGATGGGTTAGCCAAAGCTTCACTGGGCAACCTGTGCAAGGAACTCACCACCCTCACAGGGAAGAATTTCTTCACAATATTGTTTCTAAATATCTCCTCTTTTAATTTAAAACTGAACATTGTCACCCATCTGAGATACAGCCCATAACATCCACAGCCATAAATGAGTTATTTTGTCTGCTCTGATTAATCAATCAGATTGAGTTATTGATGGGTCCCAAAATGAACTTCAATGGCCAACAGTTGTTCTCTGTCAGCCAATACAGAGATTATTTTACTCTAGAGTGGTATGTACATATATATCCTAGCTCTGTTTGGGCAATTCATACATCATTCCACACCTTCCCAGCCCTTCCCAAACCCACCTGCTCCAGCCTCGTTCTGTAACAGACAAATTTGGAATTTATTTCTGCAGTGACAGATTACATTAGCAATTTAGAATTTTGCTGTACTTATTTAGATGTTTAGGATTTTCCCTTGCTCAGGTGCAACACATGCTTCTACCCAGAGCCTGAGTGACACAGCTCTGCTGTTGACAGGTAGATGACCAGTTCCTGCAGGTGGCACAACCAACTTCTTGCAGAAGAACCAATTCCCTCGGCAGCAACTAAAGCTATTTAAGAAGAATTTGTTGGTGTTCCAGCCCGCCACCTCTCAGTCTGGGATGGGGGTCACAGAGGACCTTGGCTGTCATGCTGTGAGGGGCCAGGATCCAGGGGAGGTCACAGCCAGAATTGGGTGCCCTTCTCCATGCCCCACAACTGGCATTTGGACACTCAGGAGCCAACCCACTGCCCAGAGCTCTGCCCATACCACAGGCTCACCTGGCACTGCCACTCCTACATCTTCCTGTACCTCAGATAGCACAGGAAACACCTGTGCTATGAATATATCACAATAAACCTGGACTTCCCTGTGAGCTGCACTTCTGGCTCCCTCCCGTTACCAGACTCCAGTGACCACACCTGCGACCAAGGGGAAGGCATTAGTTTTTAATTAAGTAGCCTTGGGTGCTTAGGCACTAGAAGACAAAATGGCAATTCAGCCAATGGCAGTGGTACTCACATGCTGGAATTCAGCACCTGAATCCCCTTGGTAACTGCAGTCCCAATGTTCTGGAATAACAATCATTTATCACAGGTGGAGTAAAACTTCAGGGACACAGACAAGAACTTCAAGTTAATGAGGAGAATGTATCCAAAATCCACATTAAAACAAGAATATAAAGTTTCCTGTAGTCCCACTGTAGGCTGGTAACACCTTCATGATGCCTCAGCAATAGTATTGCATGGAACTCTGCTTTCTGAAAGCAAAAACAAAACAAAGAAAGAGCAATTATTCATTGAAAACAGCCTTACCAACAGGTGCTTTCCCTCTCAACACAGTGAACGCTGACTGAAAGACAAAGATTTTTTGCGGTGCAATATAAACTATTTATTATTGCGATATTTACAATATTACATGGTAGGGAAGCCATTAGATATTGTAGCAGAGCCCACCTGTATTTCAAATGCTTTCCTACTTGATTTTATCGAAAATAAACCACAATGGTTTTGTTTATTTACCCCAGAAGAGATACAGAAATGAGTGGAAATCAGAATGAAGGGCTGTAAGATCTGTGAAGAGTTTGATCTCCACAGTCTTCAGAAAACAGTTAACTGCTCTGCTCAAAAACAATCCACATTTACGTAGACTGCTGAAGAATCCTGGAATGGCTTGGAAGGGACCTTTTAAAGGTCATCCAGTCCCACTCCCTTGACATGGACAGGGACACCTTCCACTAGACCAGGTTGCTCCAAGCCCCATCCAACCTGGCCTGAAAGACTTCCAGGGATGGAGCAGCCACAACTTCTCTGGGCAACCTGTGCCAGGACCTCACCACACTCACAGGGAAGAATTCCTTCCCAATATCCCACGTAACCCTGCCCTCTGGCAGTGGGAAGCCATTGCCCTTTTTCCTGTCACTCCAAGCCCTTGTGCCAAGTCCCTCTGCAGCTCTCCTGGAGTCCCTTTAGGCCCTGGAAGGGGCTCCAAGGTCTCCCTGGAGCCTTCTCTTCTCCAGGCTGAACACCCCCAGCTCTCCCAGCCTGGCTCCAGAGCAGAGAGGCTCTAGTCCTCAGAGCACTTTCTTGGCCTTGCACTTGGCCTTGCTGAAATTCAGGAGGTTCCCCTGGGCACTGAAAATGTCTAAAACCAATCAAGTATTAGAATATTGCAGTTTTCTGTAATTTTTTTGCAACAATTCAAACAAGGAGTATGAACTGACAGTGTTCACCGTTCTCACAAGTGTGGGAGCAAACATGCTGTGCCCTTGTCTGGTGAGACAAGGAGATGGGTTGGATTCCCTTTCCTGTTGGATTCCCTTTCCTGTTGGCTTGTCCAGAGGAAAGGAGGCTATTGTCCCATACAGTGAATAAAGCATTTCCTCATCTTTTGCTCTCCCTTGTTGTCCCTGCTCAGTCAGGGGCTGAGGGATGAGCTGTACTTCACCTGGCTGGAACATCTCCACATTCACTGCTCGTGTTTTTGGGAGGCCTTTGTTATCGGAAGACTCTGCAGCGCAGATTTACTGATGGTTCCATAGGCCTGGGAGTAGCTGCCCATCGATGCTCTTGGATCACCCGCAGCTCCCACATTTGCAGTGATCTGGAACATCTTTTTACTGGGCTTCAGAAGGGGACGAACATCTTTGCTGTGACACTGAGAGTTCCTGGGATTCTATGTGAGAAAGAAAAGCCAAGATAAGTTAATAATCCGGAATCAGCTTTCTGGAATGCAAATAGGATACAGGTTTGGCTTTGGTCAGCATTATCCTCTCAGGGAACAAACACAAAGCTCAGGGCACATGTTGGCTGATCTTCTTCCTATTCTGCTCTTCCTGTCACAGAAAGTTGGTCACAATTCCCTGAAGATTCTTTCAAATTCATTGGTCATATGTACACATGCACACACATCAAGCTCCACAATCCCATTTGGGGATTGGCTCCTCTCACTCTCAAAACCTATCCATTTTGGACAGGATTCCAAAGCAGAGGGGCTGAAAGGTGAGTTGCAAGTGGGCTCCTGGACATGCCTGGAGTTTCTGGCAATGTGGGCTAATGAAAGTTGTCCCTGCCCATGGCAGAGAGGTGGAATGAGACGAGTTTTAAGTTCCCTGCCAACCCAAACCAATCTGTGATTCTGTCATACTATGAATCTGTGGTGCCTCCTTCCATACTCTTCCTCTGCCATAAGCTTCCTCTGATCGCTTGTGCAGGTGCCACGAGTCACTGGGCAACAAACAGCCAGCTTAGGAACAGAAAAAGCAGGTGCCAGAAGTAATTAAAGAACCCAGCCAGGGTAAGGACTTTTACAAGGAAGCATGGCCAAGAACAGGAAGGAGCAGAGAGGACAGGACTGACACCTTGCTCAGCAACAGCAATCTGTTAGAATCCTGGAATCATCAAGTCACAGAATCATTTGGGTTGGAAAAGCCCTCTGAGCCCATCGAGTCCAGCTGCTCCCCCAGCACTGCCAAAGCCACAACTAACCCATGTCCCCAGGTGCCACACCCACAGGGCTGTTAAACCCCTCCAGAGACGGGAACTCCACCACTGTCCTGGGCAACCTGTGCCAGGCCTGGACAGCCCTTTCCATGAAGGAATTTTCCCAATATCCAACCTGAACCTCCCCTGGCACAACTTGAGGCCATTTCTTCTTGTCCTGTCCCTTGTTCCCAGGGAGCAGAGCCTGATCCCCACCTGGTTCCCCCCTCCTGTCAGGGGGTTGGAGAGAGTGAGAAGGTCCCCCCTGAGCCTCCTTTTCTCCAGGCTGAGCCCCCCCAGCTCCCTCAGCCACTCCTGGTGCTCCAGCCCCTTCCTCAGCTCTGTTCTCTTCCCTAGACACGCTTTTCAATGTCTTTCTTGTCGTGAGAGGGCAAAAACTGTCCCCAGGACTGGAGGTGCCTCAGCAGTGCCCAGGACAGGGGACAGGCTCTGCCCTGGACCTGTGGTCACACTGTGTCCGCTACAAGCGAGGGGCCATTGGCCTCTTATCCACCTGGGCACACCCAGGCTTATGTTCAGCCCGTCACCAGCACCCCCAGGAACTTTTCCATATTTCCAGCCACTCTATCCCAAGCCTGGAGCACTGCAGGGAGTTGTCGTGACCCAAGTTACCAAAAGTAAGGGTTAGAAGTTAAGCTACTCACATTGTAAAGGTTCTGCATATTTGTAGGAGGGAGTCCAGTGTTTGTCCATGAGATTTGTCTCCCCAGTTTGCCATTGTTGGAGATTCTGGGCTGTTGAGGTGGTGCAGAAAAGTTCCTGATCCCAGCACCAGGATTTGCATTTCCTGCAGAGGGAAAAACATAAGGAAAAGTAAGAAAATTGTGAGGACACAGAACATCCTGACTGAGGCAGGGACAGTCACACACTGAACACTCATTCAACAGTGTTTTGTTCTTATGTCATTTTCCTCCCACACTTTCATCCCCTCTTTTTACCATGCAAATTCCTCTCATTTCTTTTAAGGCATTCAGTCTCTCTTCTCTCTTCCCCACAACAATGCCCCATGGTGTGTCACACCCTGGTGTAGGAGGGTGGTACTTACTGTGCACAGTGGTGTGTGTGATGGGGTTGTACATCATCACACTGATCTGTGATCTCTGACACACAGTCCTGGCCAAATCCTTGCTCTGGCTGGATCCTGTTGGCTGGACTTCAGCTGTGGCTTCAGCACGCACATGTGAAGGGTTTAGGAGAGGAGGTGTTGGTTCTTGCTGGTCTTTTCTGGTGGGTACAGTCACTGAGCTGAAATTTGGGAGAAGTGGGCTGGATTCAGACTGGCTCAGCTGAATGTTTTCTCTCCGCCCTTGATCCTTTAGAAGGCTCCTTGATTTTTTTTCAAGGATCAACTGCAGAACAGAAAAGCTGGCTAGACTTAATGCAGCAATACAGCAGAGGAACAAAACACCAAAACAAAGAGGAATACTTGTAAATATCTGGAATTTATTTCACAGGACAGGTAACAAGTATAATTTTGAAACTAGATGATCTTTAAACTTCCTTCAAACCCAAACCATTCTGTGATTCTATGATTCTATAGCTGTTGGATCCAGCATAGTATATTTCCCTCTAACCCAGTCTTTCTCAGACATCATGCTTCAAAGACTTTTCCTTTCCCAGCGGGAATTTTGATTTAAAGGTCTCTCAAAGATTCTGACAGTATGGAACTGACCGACCAAACACCAAGGTGTAACTGTGTCAGCAGGTGTGGACAGCCCAGGGGAACACAAAGACAAGACAACAGAATTTGTTAAGTGCGTGCAAGAATGGCAGGTTACCTGGAGGATTAGGATTTGGGAAAACAGGATGAAAGTACCTCATATAATTTATTTCGATATTCTGCCACAGACAACTGAATATCATCACCCAAAGGAAGGACCACGTTATAATCCAAAGAGGGCTCCCTGGAAGGACAGTGGAATCTAAGGAGATGAGAACACATCATGTAATTCACTGACTGAAAGCAGCACCACAGACTAATACAATTTAAACAAGATTGTTAAACAATCTCATGTAAATAGGGTTGGAGAAAATGAAGAATTAGCTTTGGGGTTTTTTTCTATAATGCATTTAAAGAAAACTTGTGCCAGGAACAGGTTTATAATGTCTCAGAAGACATCAGGGGAAGCTGCACACTGGTGTCACTCTCACCTGTTCACATAAGGATGCTGCAGAGCTTCCTCTGCTGTGAGCCGTTTGTCAGGGTTAAATACCAGAAGTTTCTTCAGCAGATCCAAGGCAGGTAGTGGAGTAGAGGATGGGAAAATTTCCTCAAATGTTACTCGCTGCCTAGAAGACAGAAAGCAATTATATGAGTTCCCAGTGTCCAATTCCCAGTGAGTGCAGGAATGACAGTTATGGGGATCATGCCAAGGTGACACCTGACCCCAGAGTTCACTCACAAAGATAATCACTGAATCCTAGAATGGAGTGGGTGGGAAGAGACCTTGAATCTCATCTCTTGCTAGCCCCACAATCCCACAAATTCAGACCTGAGACCACAGAAACACATTTCTGTGTAATTTGCAATGAAAAGATGAAGTTTGATAATCTGATTTTGCATTTTGAAACCCTAAATATAACTGTGAACATAATCAACAAGAGAGTATCTTATACACTTGAAATATCAGTTTTAAAACCCAAATCTTAATTATATTTTAAATAATTTCTATTTAAGAAGAGACCTTAGAGTCCCTTCCACTGCCTAAAGGAGCTCCAAGAGAGCAACTTCAGACAAGGGCCAGAAAGGAGTGATAGGACAAGGGGGATGAGCTTCCCACTGGAAAAGTGGGGATTTAGATGGGATATTGGGAAGAAATCCTTGCCTGTGAGGATCATGAGTTACTGAAATGGATTTCCTGGAGAAACTGTGGCTGCCCTACCCCTGGAAGTGTTCAAGGCCAGGTTGCACAGGGCTTAGAGCAACCTGGCACAGTGGAAGGTGTCCCTGCCCATGGCAGGGGGTGGCATTGGACGGTCTTGAAGGTCACTTCCCACCCAAACCATTCTGGGATTCCATGATTCCATGGTCATACAGTAGGTGATCTGAGACACACAAACACCCCAGGCTTACCGGGAACTCATATGATTAATAACTGAGGCCTTGTACTCTGACTGCAGAGCCAAAATATCTGCAATAATAAAAAGATACTGTTAATGCCAAGATGAGGATTACCAGAGCTACACAGTTTATGAAAGAAAGCAAATATTATTTGATGTTAGCATAGAAAATTACTCTCATAAAACATAATGGGAGATCTGTGGAAGGGGAATGGAATGTTTATTTACAGATTTTCTAAGATGATTTCTGAATTTGTATTTATTAATCATAGACTTCATAAACTTGCACTCTCACACTCACAGAGGCAGAAGCACCAAGATATCTGAATTTCTTATTTCCCTCTAACACTAACATTCACAATTAAGTCTCTAATTTCCTTGGAAAGGTGCCAGAATGACCCTCTTATCCATTTGGGCTACTTTCTTCCCCTCTTTAATTCCTTCTCTAAATCCCTTTGCCTGCAGCAGAGTCCTACCTTCTGGGGATGGAGCAGGGATGACCCTTAGGATCTGCTCTATTTGATTCATTGTTGATGTTCCAGGAAAAAGAGGCTTCCCAAGCAGCATCTCTCCCAGAATACAGCCAATGCTCCACATGTCTACACCTTTAGTGTAACTACAAACAGGAACAGAACAGAGTCAGGATTAAATCAAGCAAGTAATTTCCTGTACCCGCTATTCACATCACCTACATTGATCTATTTTGCTAGAAAGCATTCTTGGTGACTTCTCGGATATGAATGCTCACATTTGAACTATAAATTGAATGACATTTGGGAATCATGAGACTGACAAGCATGAAACAGAAAGGAGATTTAGCCTACTCAAAGGCTAGTCTAGGAAACCATAAAAGTATATATATAACAGAAAAATGCTAGAACAAGGCAATATATAAAAGGTAATGCCAGAAAAAGGTAATATATATATACACATGTTGATCTTTGGAAACAACTGACTTTTCAAAGCATAACGTATGTATAAAGAAGTTACAATTACTTAAAAATTACATTTTTAAGCAAGTAAATACTAGACAATGGGTATAGGACAGTTTGCAAAACATCCACATTTAAATTCGGGATACTACCTCAGCCTCTATTTATTTACTTTTCTGATTTTTCATCTTTAAGTCAAAAAAAGGACTAAGTCTGACTAACAGGCAGCTGGTTTAATGGTTGATTACAGATTATTTCCTGAAGATCTTTTAAAACCCACTCCTTTAATTTGGAAAAGAGGACTTATGTTCTCAAGCAAATTTTGTAAAGATGTGGGTTTAAAGGGAGAAAGAATAAGTCTAGTGGGAGAAAGGGTGACAAACAGATAAGCTGCTCATGTATGTACATGAACTCTCTAAGAACACAGGAAGGACGTGTACATGTTAATGAGAGGTTTTTATGTTGCAGAACTGAAATCTAAATGTATATTGAGAAAACAGACTGACATGACACTGCATCCAGTGACATCCAAAACTAAAAGATTTAAGACTTCTAGACAATGAATTTTCCAGTGGTGAAGAAGTTACACACCCCCCTCGCTTTGCTCACCTGCGAGAGGCCAGTAAGATCTCGGGGGCCCGGTACCAGCGCGTGGCCACATACTCGGTCAGTGCAGGGCTGACCTGGTCCTTGCCCTGCTGGCAGAGGGAACGGGCCAGCCCAAAGTCACACAGCTTCACACAGCACTCTGCATCCAGCAGGATATTGGAAGGCTGGATTGAACACAAAAGAATTAATTGGCTTTTGACTCTCTCAATAGTAGAACATTATTATCAAGGTTCTTTTATTAGTCTCATACTTGCATACTTTTTCATACTTCTCCTATGGAGCCAGGCTGGGAGAGCTGGGGGTTGTTCAGCCTGGAGAAGAAGAGGCTCTCAGTAGACCTTAGAGCTCCTTTCAGTGCTTACAGGGGCTCCAGGAGAGCTGAGAGGGACTTTGGACATGAGCCTGGAGGGATGGGAAAAAGGGCAATGGCTTTCCACTGCCAGAGGGCAGGGTTAGATGGGATACTGGGAAGGAATTCCTCCATGTGAGGATGTGAGGTCCTGGCACAGGTTTCTCAAAGAAGCTGTGGCTGCCCCATTCCTGGAAGTCCAAAGCCAGGTTGGATGGTGCTTGGAGCAACCTGGGCTAGTGGAGTGGGACTGGATGCACTTTGAAAGTTCCCTTCCATTCCAAATCAGTCTGCGATTTTATTTCATGTTTGACAGAAAACTGGAGTGAAGGATACAGACAATGACTGAAACGTACCTTCTGATCCCTGTGAATGACATTCCCTGAGTGGATGAATTTAGTTGCCTTCAGGAGCTGGTAGAGAATGTAACACTTGTGGATATCTTTCAGCAAATTCCCCTTCTTAATAACAGCATGTAAATCTGTCTCTGTAATATATTACAGCAGTAACACTGACATCAGTAAACATCAGTAGTATCATGAATGTTCATGTAAATCACCAGCACACCACTATCAGAGTGGGAATAAGGATAACTCCTTGGAGAGGCTGGATTGAGACCAGCTGCAATGCTTAGCCTTACCCATGGACTCGAAGATGAGGTAGATGTCCTTGTCGTTCTCAGCTTGGATAACATCGAGCAGCTTAATGATATTTGGATGTTCTCCAAATTCCTGTGCAGGGAAGAGACCCAGCTGTCAAAATCACATGTTTTGCTTGTGAGTCATAAAAAAGGACGATAACCTATTTCAGTTTGTTTTATCGTCTAGAACAAAGATTAACATGCTGTTTCCTCGACTAGTCTTCTTCTGAAATAAACTTTAAAAAAGAATTTAAGCTTGTTCCATAGTAGGAAACCAGACAGTTAATCTGAAAAATTATCTCTGTTGACTGAAACATTGGTTCTAAAACTCCCTCTATACCACTTAAAATAAAATCCGGTCCCCTTTACGCACCTCTCATTTCCTACTGAATCAAAGAATTATTGTGGTGTGAAAATAGATCATAGTGTCCATCAACATTCATACTTAAAAACCCAAACAGCCATCACGTGTCCACACCTGAGGGCTGGCTGGACATTCACAGGCTGTATTGAGAGATCAGACAGCTTAGATACCTGAACACAGGTGTCTCACACTGGAGGTGGAGTTCAGGCTCGCATTTGCAGATTGGCAATCCTGATGGAATCATTCAATTCATCCCCAGCTTTAACAGCTTTTATTTCCCAGAGCCAACACTTCTGTGCAACCAGAGACACTGCAAACACTTCATAACACACCAATGTTTTCATGAACTACTGTGAGAACAAAATTATAAACTGCTGCACCATAAAACCTGTGCTTATATGTAAAATACAAAAATAATTTATTTGAACCAATATTATAGACTCTTTACTTATTTCCATCACAAATTCAATTATAAACAGTATCAAAAGTCCTAATAATAAACTATCCGAAGCTTACAACAGGATCATCTTCCTACACTCTGAGGCCAAAACAAAACTTGGTTATAACGTGTGACATCTAAAAAGTCCACAAATCAACACATTCACGTGCAACAACCTGTGAAAACACACTCACAAAGCAGTGATATACAGCCAGACCATCACACATCTCGTGTTCGTTCTGAGGACAAGAGTCACAATGCCCATCTAAATGATCTAAAGCAGGTTTTTACCCAAAAGGGGATATTGTTCTATAGATGCAGATCAGTTTTGACAGTGTTACTTGAGTCCTATTTAAGAACAAAACCACCACTGTCTCACGCTGCCTTGCCCTGGAACTGATAAGGGAAAGTCATGAAAAAATTTCAATCCGTACTAAAAAAAATGTTACCTTGAAAAAAACCTCATCAGGGCCAGTCCCGCTAATCTTTGCTTACAATGCTGTCACTAAAGTACATACCAAAAATGACATTCTAAAATTGGCCTAAAATACAGCAGTAGATCTGTAACTACACTGAACAGCAAACACAAAAACTGCAAACAATAACCAGCACACAGCAGAGCACCAGAGAATCATCCAAATCCCAGATTCTACAGCAACTTCTCAAGTACAGTAATTGAGATACATAATATAAACCAATAATCCAGTTCATCAAATGCCCTTGTGATAAACAGAGATTAAACAAAGTAATTATTATGCATGGACAAAGAAATTAAGACAAACATCCAGTTACAAATAACAGAAAATTTCTTAAATCTTTTCCTTTCTGATCCCTCAGTCTTGAACCTCAAGAAAGATGTATAAAATAGGAGGGGAAACTAAAATTCTTTAGTCTATTGAGCACCAAAAGTCATGGAAGTACAGACTGAACAGCACATTAATTTCCCTCCCCAGCCCCCTGCTGCTGAATGACTCCTTCTTTCCTTCAGGAGAAATATCTTTCTTTTCCCTGCTCCTCCTCCACCCATCTGCTCCAGAAGTGCTGCACTTTCAGAGATGATCTAAATTACAGGTAATTCACTTCTAAGGAATTGTTTATATTTTTAGCTTTTAAGTTTGCAGCTTCTATTTCAGGCTTCAAGAACGATTAAAAAGTAAAAAATCCTCATCTCTTTACTACTTAAAGTTGGCAGTCTTAGGAAATACGTATTCCATGAGCCCTGTCTCACTTGTGTCCTTACAAAATCACAAGTTATAACAACATTATTTCAAAATATTGATGTTTCTACATGGTAAGTCTGAGGAGGAGTGGACAAGTAATTATAATGCCACTGATAAGGTCAATTATATCACAACAAGAGCAGGTTTAAGTTACTCCTTGCAGATGTTCCCTTTTTGTTTTCCTTTGATTATTTTAAGTGATCGAATTGCTTCCCACATGATGGGAAAAAGCAATTTTGGCATGTAAATCCCTCCCCCACCCCAGGCCCCCTCTGATCATGGCAGTTAAAACGTAAGAGAAACAGTCTGTGTCCATAAAGAAGCAAGAAGTGACAGAAAGTGCAAGTCTACCTCTTGATGATGCAGGAGACACATTGCTAAAAATGGGGAAAGAGCAGGAAAGAGTAAAAACAAGCGTAAATGGAGAGTGTTTCATTCAGGTGTGTTTGCCCTGAAAGGCTCTTTGCCAAGATGGTGCAGAAAAAAAATTAAAGAGTTGTCAACACTAATCACTGATCATTGCATTTTGGAAAACAATAGGAAGAAAATATGTGGACATCAGAGATAATAAAAAATCATATTGAAGGAGGAACACGGTCATTACCTGCAGGAACATAATCTCTCGAAATGTTCTCTGAAAATAAAGAAAAAGTAGTTTATTATCACCTCAAGACAATGGCAGGGGATGCACTTCAATGAGAGGGTTAAATCCACTCCTCTTTTGTAGATGCCATGATACACAAAACTTGACATTTATTGTTCCTTTTTATCCCAATAGAGCTGCAGACTGTATTATTACACGCATAATTATTATCTTTCAGAGATTAAACTCTTGAAAATACCTATGGAATCCCACCACATCTCACAACACATCAGGACAATGATTTTTCACCTGAGCATCTGTCCTGTTCCTGAAAGCATCAAAAATCTTTTTAACAGCAACTGTTTCTCCTGTCCTGCGGTCAATTGCTTTCCAGACGATGCCATAGGCCTGGGGAGAAACACAGACAGGTGAGCAGTGTGCTGACACCCTGTCTCAGCTCAGGCCTGCAGAGGAGCCAGAATGTACTCAACAAAGGACTAGAAGAGAGGTGATCACCAGCTACCTAGAAGAGAGAGAGAGAGATAGGCCAAGAAGCCCCTCTGCTCTGAAGCCAGGCTGGGAGAGATGGGGGGTGTTCAGCCTGGAGAAGAGAAGCCTCCTGGAAGACCTTAGAGCCCCTCCCAGGGCCTAAAGGGGCTCCAGGAGAGCTGGAGGGGGACTTTGGACAAGGGATGGAGGGACAGAACAAGGGGGAAGGGATTCCTACTAGAAAAGCATGGATATACATGGGATATTGGGAAGAAATCTTTGCCTGTGAGTGTAGTGAAAGACTGGATTTCCTGAAGAAACTGTAGCTGCCCCATCCCTGGAAGTGTCCAAGGCCAGGTTGGATGGGCCTCTGAGAAAACTGGTCTAGTGAAAGGTGTTCTTGCCTATGGCAAGGGCGTGAAATGAGATGATCTTTAAGGTTACTTCCCACCCAAACCATTCTGTGGTTCCACGATTCTATGGATGGAGACCAGCCCCGAGAAGAAGGACTTGGGGGTGCTGGTGGAGGAAAAACTAGACGTGAGCTGACAACATGCACTGGCAGCCCAGAGAGTCAATCTATGTCCTGGGCTGCATCAAAAGGACAACCAGGGGATCAGGTCCAGCCAGCCTGGAGTTGTGACAGGCAGGCACTGCCTGACCAACCTGATCTCCCTCTGTGACAGAGTCACCCCGTCAGTGGCTGAGGAAAAGGCTGTGAATGTGTCTGCCTGGACTCTAGTAAAGCTCTGACAGTGTTTCCCACAACATTCTCCAGGAGAACCTGGCTGCTCCTGGCCTGCACTGTTTGCTCGGTAAGACCCGGCTGATGGCTGGTCCCAGGGAGTGGTGGGAAATGGGGCTGGGCACCAGTGGGGTTTCCCAGGCTCAGTACTGGGGCCAGCCCTGTTTAATGTCTTTATCGACTCTCTGGACGAGGGGATTGAGGGCACTTCAGTCAGTTCACAGAGAACACCAGGCTGGGTGGGAGTGTGGATCTGCCAGAGGGCAAGAACCTCTGCAGGGGGGTCTGGGAAGGCGGATCAATGGGAGGGAATCGATGGGCCGAAGCCAATGGTGTGAGGATCCACAAGGTCAAGTGCTGGGTCCTGCCCTTGGGTCACAACAAGCCCATGAAATGCTCAAGACTTGGGACAGAGCAGCTGGAAAGCTGGAAAAGAACCTAGGGGTGCTGGTGACAGTGGCTGAACAGGAGCTCAGGTGTACCCAGATGGGCAAGAGGCCAATGGTACCTGGCCTGTGCCAGCAACAGTGTGGCCAGCAGGTCGAGAGAGGTAATTCTTCCCCTGTACTCATGTTTGGTGACATCCCACCTGGAGCACTGCATCCAGCTTGGAGCTCCTCAGTACAAGACATGGACCAGCTTGAGCAAGTCCAGAGGAGGCCATGGAGATTCTCCGAGGGCTGGCGCCCCTCTGCTCTGGAGACAGGCTGGGATAGCTGGGGGTGTTTACCTGGAGAAGAAAAGGCTCCAGGGAGACCCTATTGTGGCCTTTCAATACTTAAAGGGGGCTGTAAGAAGGATGGAGAGAGACTTGTTACCAACATCTGTAGGATCAGTATCACAGCATCACAGAATTGCGAAGGTTGGAAAAGCCCTCAGAGACCATCGGGTCCAACCACTAATGCAGCACTGCCTGGTCCAACATTAAACCTTTTTATTTTAATTAAAAACTGTGGTATCTATTAGGGGAATGGGAACTTCTACCAGAGTTTTCCTTGTTCTGGATGACTGTGATACTTGCAAATGGTGATTGTTCAGTCTCACTTGTGGTAGAGATCCCATTTTCTTATTTTAGGTCATGGATTTGCATCCTGACTTTCCACATTCTAGGAGCTGCTTTACCTCTGCACAAGGGGATCATGCCCCACTCAGAAAAGCCCAGTTAATGTTTAAGTACTTGTACAAAGCAAAACAGCTGCAATGTGTAACAGTGAGTGACTAGTGATTAAGTAGTCATACATTGAGTATCATGACATTGAGGCAGACTTCCCAGGAACATGTGTGGTCCTGGAGCATAGGTTCATTTGCCATGCATCAGGCGGCTGTACAAGTACCTCAGATAAGTGCTACAGTACTTCCCTGTTGGCAATTGGGATTTTTCTTTTTTCTCCAAGTAACATGTGACAGGACATGAGGAAACAGCCTCAAAATGTGCCAGGGAGGTTTAGGTTGGACATGGAGAAAATTCCTCATTGAAAGGGCTGTCCAGCCCCAGCACAGGCTGCCCAGGGTAGGGCTGGAGTCACCATCCCTGGGGGGATTTAACAGCTATGTGGATGTGGCACTTGGAGACAGGGGTTAGTGGAGGTCTTGGCAGTGCTGGGGGAGCAGTTGGACTCGATGGGCTCAGAGGCTTTTCCAACCCAAATGATTTCATAATTCCATGAAGTAAATGGCCCTCTCTCACATGCCCCCTTGTAATTGCACATGAAATACTTTAACACTCATATCAATGCAACTAAACAACGACAAAGAGCTGCCAGAATAGACACGCAGATAATTGAGGAGGGTTTGGAGACTGTCTAAGAAGAAATATCTTAGAAATTACCACTGGCTCATGTATAGAAATACGTTTCGTGGAGAAGACATGACTTGATGCAGCATGACCTGCGAAGTGAGAGGGTTACAGGAAATGCAGAAGGATTTGGCAGACACAGAGAGAATGCACTTTGAGACTCGAATCTGTTTTACCATTTACCCCCGAGCTCCCATGCCCCTCCCTCCCGGGCTCCCCTGGATCACCTGGAGCTCCCACGGAGCCCTGAACTCCAGACAGGGTCCCTGACCTCCCACGGGCACCTGAACTCGCCTTGGGACCCTCAGCTCCCCGGGCCACCTGAAGCTCATACAGGGCTCTGAACTCCACACGGGACTGACGAGCTCCCACGGGCCCCCCAAGTTCCCATGGGCCGCCGGGCACTCACCCCCTTGCCCAGCCGCCTCTTGATCTCGTACTTCTGGCACACGAGCGGCTCCACCTCGGGCGGGCTCATGGCGGCGCCTCCCTGTTGGCTCCCGCTGCCATGGAAACGGCCCCGCGCCCCGCGCACGCGCAGCGGTACCCCGCGCGGGGGCGGGACGGGGGAAGGGGGGCGGGGGGAATATGGCGTCCCGTGTGGGGGCGCCTGGGACGTGTGGGAGAGACAAAGGAGGGTGCAATAAAAACAAACTAATTTCTTGAAGGAATCATGAGTATGAATATTCATAAAAGACTTAAGGCAGAAGTCATGATAATTTCTTCAACAAGTTTTCATTTGAAGGAGATAAACCCGAAGACCTGTAATACCTGACGCTGTGTACGTGCAACAGCTACCGGTAAGGAATGGATGCCGGAATCTAAATTTTGGATATGAGTAACATGCTGATGTTAGAAACGAGTGTTGGGAGATCATGATGTACCCTTGTCACAGTGAGTGTTAGACCAGATTTAGGTCACAGGAACACAAATGCTTTTAATTTTTAACGAATTACACCAACACAGTAGTAGAGTCATGCTCAGTGCCTACACTGTCAGACTCAAAACGTGGTTTGGGTTTGGACAGTCTGGTACGATGCTGACATTTCAAACCCTGCAGCATACGAGTAGTACAACCACAGTCTGTTCACATAATCTCGGGGATCTGAAATTTCTTACGCTTTTTAGTTTGAAGTATGGAACTCTGCTCTTACTTCACTACTTTGTGCCACCTGTAAAATCACAGTTTTAGGAGACTGAGGTAAATGCCAGTGGGTAGCTTTTGAGTATATCCAGTGAATTATTAACCACTGTGTAAAAGGAATACCATTCTATATTGCAGGATGAACAACAAAACCCTGGATGTTAACCTCAAACATACTGGTTTTATAGACCTGCTGGTGCCTAATTTTACTCTGGCATGGAAAAAAAACCCCAGTTGCTTCATCTAATCTGCATTTCTGTGAAGTGTCTATACTGATTGGTGGTTTTTCTCATTTATTCAGGATAAATGATTTAAATCCTGAACAACCAAATATATTCCAGGAGGAGCAGCTGGAATGTTTCAAGAAAGAATTTCCAGAGTGCAAAAGCCGTGTGTTCCACAGTCAGCCATTTAAATCCATATCTCCACGGAAATGTCATCGTAGTTGCCTGGAAGAGAAATCTGTAGATAATTGAAGAATGTTCAAATGCAGAAGGATTAATTCTAGGTGGAATGCTGGTTTGTATCTAACTTTCACCATTGGAACAGTTCTGTCTGTGCCTTCTGGTTGGTTCATTTTATTTTTAAGTACCCACATAGCAATAACTGTGTTCCTGAGAGTAGTTATTAAAATTTCAAACAGTGTTAAAATATTCAGCCATTTATAATTATTGCTCCAATATACATGTCCACTTTTAACTTTTTCCTATAATCAAGTCTCAAATCTTGAAAAAGAAAATTAATGCTTGTGTTTTAAAAATAGAAAAAAACCCCAGTCTTGGAAGTGGAAGCTCAGAAACTAAATTGTAGGGAAATTACAATGATCTGATACTGAATATGCTGAAAAAATTGTTTTGAATTTGATTTTATTTACGGGCTGACAAGCTGTACCAGTTATCTGACAACAGGAAATTAAGAGAGTGATTGCAAGATACACATAAATAGATCTGACCTGAATGATTGGTGCCTCATATATTTGTGTTTGCACTGACAAATCTATCTGTACAAAGCTTTGTGCCACTTTACAAGTAAACTGCAATGCATATTAACTCATTTTTCCCAACACTTCATTGGCCATCTGGGTTCTGCCATTGTTCTCCCATTTGTCAGTGTAGAGGTACACAGGGCCTGTGTACACCATCAAGGGTGAGTTACAAGGATGATTTAGGCCTGCTAAACATTAGGGATGTTACTTTTAACAGTATTACAGAAACATCCTCGGTGGTTGAAAATCCTTTTTGCATAGTAACCTTAATAAACAGAATATGTATCATGCCCAAACTCTACAAAAAGCATGCTTTAGCTCTTAAGCATGAAATGTAGGTATTTGCCAAAGTCTTTGCACCTTTACAGTGCTGTTTATGTGTGAAGAGTGCAAGGACCAACTCATAATCTTTCCTTGCCTAAAACCATAAGCCTATTGTCCACAAACATTTGAAGAAAAGGCTGAACCGTACATGGCTTGTGTTAGTTACGTAATGCAAGCTTGTAGCTCTTCTATTTTCATTGGAGCAAAAATTAACAAGTGTACTGAAGTCAAATAGTTGGTATTCTGTGGGCTGGTATATCTGTCTCTGTAATTTATTACAGTCAAGTTTGGAGGTCTGAACAGATCTGTTTGCCTCTCCTTTTTCCTCTGAAGTTGTAGGTCATGCCAACACAACAGCTGGAACTTCCTTTTTGAAGTGTTCATGTAGAATAACAACGGAAAATATTTTTTTCTCTTGTAAATTGACAGTGAAAACAATTATGTATACTGTGTAGTATGTATGTGTATTGTTTATATACAGTCATTGCTACACAGAACTGATTGTACAGAGAGTAAAGCCATCGCAAGTGCTTGAGCCTGCCCTGCTGAGCAGTTGGAGACAGCTTGTACATTTCAGCATTGAAAATTCGTTTGACCTGAACAAACAGTACTGTAACCATTGGGTATCTGTAAGCTGTCTAAATAAAATGAAAAAAAAAAAAAAAAAAAAAAAAGACCAGGCGCTTTTAAATCCCGTTCTCCGCGCCTGTCCGCTGCCGGGGCACCGCCCCCGGGGAGGCCCGCTGGGCCGGGCCCGGGACACCGCCACTGGGGAGACACCGCCACTGGGGAGACACCGCCACTGGGGAGACACCGCCACTGGGGAGACACCGCCACTGGGGAGACACCGCC
>JAWWLV010000078.1:4834160-4845794 GCA_035041135.1 Platyrinchus mystaceus
GGGGGCTTCGCCGGGGTGACAACGGGGCGGCTGCGACTTCGCTCTCACCAGCCCCGAAACTGGTTTGGCCTCTCTGGTGCTGCTGGGAAGAGCTGAGCCCTTCGAACACTTAATTATTCTGCTTCACTTCCAAGAAGTGAAGGGCTTAAATGTCAGGTTTAATGACTGAGCAACCCTTCCTGGGGGTGGAGGGGAAACTCCCCTGTCTCTCCTCCCGCGCTCCGACGTCACTTCCATCCTGGGGCTGAGTAACATTTCCCAAGAAGCTGGAGATGGTCGAAGCAGCCCCGTCATCCCTGTGGGAATTGCATTTGGCACAGGCCTGGGACTCTCCAGCGAGCACCATCACCAGATCACCTGCTGCTTTTTCACTCCAGAGCCGGAGGAAGCAGGAGGTGTGACAAGAGCAAGAGGCAGGGGGACACCCAAGGGAGGGGTCTGGCTTTTCCTGGGAGCTTTCACCAGGCAGCAGTGGCCACCAGGGCTCCTCTCTGAAGGTGCCAGGACCACTGGCTGTGGGAACTCCAAGCTCCTGGGGTTGCTTTGGGAGCATCTCCAGGAGCTGCAGGGAGAATTTGGGCTCTGTGTGGCAGCTCTGCCCTGCCCTGGCAAAGCCCCAGAGGACTCCAGGCTTCCCTGGGCCGAGCAAGAGCTTTGCAGCGAGACTTTAATCATAGGGTCGTCCTCTTTTTTCCCCCCCTGAACTCATTTTTGCTCCAAACTCACTGTCTGGAGCTGCTGAGTGACTGATAAAGGGTGTTTAACACAGGACAAGTCCAGCAGCAGCCAAAGCCTTTTTGGAAAGCAGCTGAGATGCAGCAGCTGCCTCAGCCCCTCTGGAGAAAACATTCAGCCAGGCTTTAAACCAAAAAAACCCAGGTTGTCTGGGTGCCATCAGCGTGGAGGGATGCTCTGCATGGCCAAGGGAGCAGGTTCCCATCCAGCAGGTGTTTTCCCAAGGTGTCTCTTGGCCCTGTCCTTTTGTGTCCCTCGTAGGGGGGGGGGACACAAAACCCCCCAGCTGGGGCTTGTGTGATGAGCTGCCTGGCCATGGGAGGTGGTTTCCTCCCCTTGCCTTGGCCCTGCCTTGTGGCACCATCATCCTTTAGATCTTTAGAGTCCATGCTGGCCACAGGGGTGACCCGAGGGAAGGAACCAGCGCATCTCCTGGTGTGAGAACAGGTCACCCACAGCTTGAGGAGGAGGAGGAGGCTCAGGGAAGGCAAAGCACCTTAACAAAAGCTTTTTCCTTCCTCTGTCCCAGCCTTCTTGGCACCCTGGGAAATAATGGGTTGTTTCAGCGAGGTGGTTTCCCCAGAGCTGCTACAAAATGATGTGGAAAGGGAGGAAAAAACCTTCCCTTTGGAGCACCCAGGTGATTCCACAGGCAGGGGAGGAGGAGCAGTGCTTGCAGCAGCCACCCCTCGAGCCCCCCACGCTTGGCAAGGCTGGGTTGTGAGATTTAAACTGATGGGAAGCTGTCCCTGAGGTTAAAGGGACACCTCTGGAGCACCTCTCGCCGTCCCCTTCCCTGCCGGGGCGCCCCTTTGTCCTCCGGCTCCCGTGGCAACCCCGGCACGCAGGGAGGGAGGCCGGGATATCTCCTCCCGGATCTGGGCTGAGGAGGTGGTGTGGGAACCAGACAAGTGGTACCTGAGCTGGCAGGATTATCTGGGAGATCACCCCACCCCACCCCGCTGCTCCGAGGGGCCGGAGCGGGACCGGGGCGCACTCAGACGCTCCTTGAGTCACCCGGGGAGTTTGGGGGCCGGCTCAGGTCGTGTCCTGTCTGCCTTTTTTTTTTAGGTGTGGGCGGCTCCATGTCCCAGTTCCAGAGCTCCTGGGACGTGCAGCAGCAGAGCATGGCGTATCTTCCAGATCCAGGTACGGGATGTTTCTCCCTGGGGTTGGGTCTGGCTGTTCCTGGGAGCTTTCACCAGGCAGCACCGGCCACCAGGGCTCCTCTCTGTGGGAACTCCAAGCTCCTGGGGTTGCTTTGGGAGCATCTCCAGGAGCTGCAGGGAGAATTTGGGCTCTGTGTGGCAGCTCTGCCCTGCCCTGGCAAAGCCCCAGAGGACTCCAGGCTTCCCTGGGCCGAGCAAGAGCTTTGCAGCGAGACTTTAATCATAGGGTCGTCCTCTTTTTTCCCCCCCTGAACTCATTTTTGCTCCAAACTCACTGTCTGGAGCTGCTGAGTGACTGATAAAGGGTGTTTAACACAGGACAAGTCCAGCAGCAGCCAAAGCCTTTTTGGAAAGCAGCTGAGATGCAGCAGCTGCCTCAGCCCCTCTGGAGAAAACATTCAGCCAGGCTTTAAACCAAAAAAAAAAAAAATAGGTTGCACGATGCTCCCGGATCAGCTCAAAATTTCTCATCCTGAGATGCACAGAGGGGACAACTCTGTCCTCTGTGTGGGGAAACTGAGGCACGGGAGCTGCTGGGAGCTCCCAGGGTGAGCTGAGCTGCACCCACAGCCTTGGTGTGACCTTTGCCAAGACGTGGCACCAGGAAAACTTTACAACCCTTATTTTCCTGGTCCTTTTAGATCCTCAGTGTCCCTAACAGCAGACAGATTTCCACCAGTGGATACCACAAGCCAGGCAGAGCCTTTTAAAAGCTCCATTTAATGCCCATTCCAGCACTAGGAGCACTGTTTCCTCCCACCCTCGTTGGAGGATTTTTTTTTTAACAAAAACAATCTTCACTTTGAGTCATGTTTGGGTTTTTTTCTCCCTTACGGGACCCGGTGCCGCTTCCTGTCGGAGCACGAGGGAAATTCTCTGCTGCGTCTGGGCCGTGTCACCTCCTGCCCTGGGGTTTCAGGGCCACTTCTGCTCCCCCCCCAAGGCTTCCTGGAGGAAAAGGGGCAAAGGAAATACTCAGGGCTTGGGGTGAGCTGTAGGATTTCCCCCACTGAAGCGCCACGAAGGGCTGTGTGTTCTGTAGGGTGTGGGGAGGGGGATTAGCCCTGGTTTTAGGGGGGACATCAACAGGCTCCCCGGGGCAGTGGGGACAGCACCAAGCCTGCCAGAGCTCCAGAAGCGTTTGGATGATCCTCTGGGGCACGGGGTGGGGTTTTGGGGTGTCCTGTGCTGGGCTGAGGGTGGTCCTTGTGGGTCCCTCCCAGCTCAGCACACCCTGTGGTGGTGGGAGCCCGTCGAAGCCAAGAGCGGGGGAGAAAAAAACCCCCCCAAATCCTTTATTTACCTCTGATTGGCTTTAGTATCACTGTGATAAGAGCCTGACAAAAAAAACCCCTGGCTTTGATCCCAGACATGGAGCCCGGGGCTGCCAGCACGTCCCTGCCCGACCCCGACGGCGACCGGAACGTGCCGCGGATCTGCGGCGTCTGCGGGGACAGAGCCACCGGCTTCCACTTCAATGCCATGACCTGCGAGGGCTGCAAGGGCTTCTTCAGGTGGGCAGGGAGCAGGAATGAGGTGCCAGGGGCTGGGGGAAAGGAGGAAAGCGGTGCCAGGGGCCTGGGAGGGGTCCCAGGTGGCCCCAAATCAGCAGTGCTCTGACAGCCAGGAAGGCCGAGAAGTGTCCTGGGGGAGGGAGGGGATCGTCCTGCTCTGCCCCTCTGCCACGTTTGGGGGGGGGTCGAGGCAGCAAAATGTAAGATTTTTGAGCCGTTAGAGGGTGTCCAAAGCGGGTCATGAGGGTGGGGAAGGGCCCTGAGGGGCTGAGGGCGCTTGGTGTGTCCGGCTGGAGAAGAGGAGGATGAGGAGGGGCAGCATTTTGGTGAAGGGCTCGGTTTGACCCCTGTCCCAGCGATGCTCCAGGGCTGACCCATCCTCATGGGAGCCCAGGGCACTTGCCAGGGCTGACCCATCCTCATGGGAGCCCAGGGCACTTGCATCAAGCGAGAGAATGACTAATTGCTGGTGAAACGAAGGCAGGTGATGATGATGATGGTGATGGTGGTGGTGGTGATGATGGCGTGGGATGGGCTGGCAAGAGCCTTGCTCAAGTGTTCTGCACCAGCAAGGCACAGTTCACCCCTTTGAGCTGGGCCCTTTCAGGGCTTGAACTCCTGCAGCAAAGCCATAACTGCTCCTCTGGCAGGAATTTGGGGCTTTTCACGTACCACAGTTGTCCCTGACCTGTTTTCAGCCGCCGTGGCTCCGCAGCCCAGGCAGCTTTTCCTTCCCCAATCCCTGCTGCTAAACTCTTCTTCCAGGTGCTCTCCCCTGCTCTGCTCCAGTTTCCCTGCCACCTCCTCCATCCCTGTGGTGACAACAGGCTGGCTTTTGGCCCCTGGAATGGCCAGTGCCCCTTTCCTGAGTGGGACACGGCCCCTGCACCCCCCTGAGCCCCATCCGTGTTGTCACACCCCTGGAATCGGGCAGGACCCTCACCTGGGACAGCATTTCTGAGCAGACACTGTTGTGTGCCAGGCTCTCCTCTCTAGCCAGCCCTTCCTGCCCCAATCAAAGCCTTTATTTTCAATTTAAGGCTCTGGCTACTGTTTAATCTTGCTTTCCAGGCACGCTCTGCCCAGGCCAGGTCTCGGTGTGTTCCCCTCTTGTTTACACTGGCTTGTTCACACACCTTTTTCAATCCCTGAATGAATTGATTCTTGCTCCTGCCACAGCACTGAAGTGCTTTCTGCTGCTGGGAGAGCCTGGACACTAAAACTGCCCCAGGGAAGCTGTGCCTGCCTCGGGGTTTAGAACACACTGGTTTCCAACTCCCAGCTCGTGGATCTTTGAGAAAATCACTGCCCTGATATCCATTTCTGGGCGCTCCCAGGGCTGCAAGAGGGTGAGCAGCTGGGAATATGGTGGGAATATGGAAGCCAGGGGCTGTCTCCCAGCTTTTGCTGAGTGAACTCTGGCTGTGGGGTCACTGTCACCCTCCCTGGGCCGGGCTGGGACCGGTCCTGCTGTGCCTGGAGCCTCGTGCGGGTGCTGGAGGGACACAAACCAGGCCTTGGCTCATGGGGACAGCAGCACAACTGCTGCAGGACCCCCCTGGCGACTCTCCCCTGCCTTAGGGACGTACCTGGGACACGGTTGCCACCTGCTCAAAGTCCCCCAGGAGGTCCCGGGTTTAATGACCCCGTTAATTAGGAATTTATTGGCACCTCCGGCTGCACGTAGCCTGCAGCACAAACAGCCTGTTGGCTCTGCTGGCTTCAAAGTCCACTTTGCTGCCGATGCCAAGGGCAACAGGGACCTTTTACTGGGCTCTGCTGTTTGCACAGGAGCTCTGGAGCAGCACCTGAGCCAGAGGGATTTTATTCCACGGCCCCCCTCGGCCGAGGCTTCCGCGGCTTCCCTGGCTCCTCCCGCAGGTTTCCCCCGGTGCAGGGGCGCTTTCTGCCCCCCAGACGGGCACCCTGAGGGTGCCAGGGGGTCCCCCTGCCCTGGGCAGCGCTGAGGGGTGACGGTGGTCTCCGTACCAGAGCGCTCTGTCCCCGTCTGCCACCCCCAGGCGCAGCCCCGGCCACCTCGGAGCTCTGTGCTGGCTCCCAACCCCGGGGCTGGCGTGGAGCAGGGAGGGAGCCTCGTTATTTTTAGCAGCCTGGGATCCTTAAATGAGCCTGGAAATGGCCGGTTCTGGGGTTTTATAAAAACCACCAGGGGAGGCAGACGTGGTGAGCTCCCCGCAGCTCCTCCAGCAGCTCCTCCCCTGCCCTACTGGTGTCACTGGGGGCCCCTGGGAGGCGACAACCGGGACCCTGGAGGGGCAGCAAAGCAGCTCCCGGTGCCCTGGGCTCGCATAAACTGCAATTTTCATTCCAAACCCATAATGTTGGCCTGCCCTTGGACACGGGACATCTTTCCCTGCCCCAGGGCCTCGTGTTTCTCCGGCTTGTTTGTGCATTCCCCCGCCTTGCCCTGGGCTCTGGGGGAAAGGATGAGCTGCCTGTTGGCCCCAGAGCCTCATCCACAGATTGTTCCCCTCAAAGTGGGCCATTTTTGGGGTGTTCAGTTCCAAATCCCGACTTGCCCTCAAGCTGAGCCCCGTTTGTCCCCGTTCTTGGGGCAGCAGATGTCCTGCTGATCTTGGAGAACGGGGAAAAGCTGAAGTTGGCCAAGCTCAGAGCCAGTGGCTGGGTGGAACAGGGATTCCGTGGCCTGAGGTGGGTTAGGGAGGGCTCTGCCAGCCCCCTCTCCTCTATTAATTTTCCTAAAAGCATTTATTCATGTCAGGTGAAGGGAGAGCAAAGCTTCTTTGTTGGCCTCATCTCCCTTTCTAAAATAGCTTCTAATTACATGCTGCTGGCTCTGCAGCCCGAGGACATATTTTATATTTATATTTACATGTATATTTATATTTATACCCTCCAGTCAGGGCTGGGGGGGCCCCTCAGTGTCACCCCTTTAGTACCTCCCCTTTGGTGCAGGAGTTGTGCCCCATCAGCTCAGTCTTGCAGAGGGGTTTTGGTGCTCCAAGAGGGGCTCTTTGTGGCAGGAGACTCCTCATCCTCATCCTCATCCTCATGCCCAGCTCAGCATTGGCTTGGTGGCAGATCTGGGGATTTGTGGAATCCCAGGAGGGTTTGGGGTGGGAGGGAGCTCAAAGCTCATCTCCTCCCACCCCTCTGCCGTGGCCAGGAACACCTCCCACCACCCCAACTTGCTCCAAACCCCCTCCAACCTGGCCTTGGAAACTTTCAGGGATGGGGCATCCTTTGGGAAATCTATTCCAGGGCCTCCCCACCCCTCACAGGGAGGAATTTCTTTCCCAATATCCCATCTAACGCTGCCCTCTGGCAGTGGGAAGCCATTCCCCCTTGTCCTGTCCCTCCAGGCCCTTGTCCAAAGTCCCTCCCATCCCTCCTGGAGCTGCATCTCTGTCCTGTTCTTCCCCTGGGAACATCCCCACTTCGCCTTTCCAGCCTGGCAGCACCCAGGCCTTGGTTTGCCTCCATTCCAAATTCACCTCATTTCATCCCAGGCACCTTTCAGAAATCCTCCCAAATCCAGAGGGGAACTTTATCCAAGGCAAAGAGACATCTCCAAAGGCAGTGGAGAAACTGCCCTTTGGATGGAGCAGCTCAGCTCTGCCTGGAAAGGACCATTTCAGTGCCTCTCACCCTGCAGAAAGGCCCTTCTGGAAGCTCTGGCTTTGACCCTTTGCCTTGGAAGATTCAGGCTCTGACCCTTTGACTCTTTGCCTTAGAAGATTTTTGGGCTCTGACCCTTTGTCCTTGGAAGATTTTTTTACTCTGACCCTTTGCCCCTTTGCCTTGGAAGATTTTTTGTCTCTGACCCTTTAATCCTTTGCCTTGGAAGATTTTTTGGCTCTGACCCTTTGTCCTTGGAAGATTTTTGGGCTCTGACCCTTTAACCCTTTGCCTTGGAAGATTCAGGCTCTGACCCTTTGACCCTTTGCATTGGAAGATTTTTTGGCTTTGACCCTTTGCCTTGGAAGATTCAGGCTCTGACCCTTTAATTCTTTGCCTTGGAAGATTTTTGGGCTCTGACCCTTTAACCCTTTGTCCTTGGAAGATTTTTGGCTCTGACCCTTTGACCCTTTGTCCTTGGAAGATTTTTGGCTCTGACCCTTTAACCCTTTGTCCTTGGAAGATTTACAGCCCTGACTGCAGCGGTGGGTTAAGATGGCCCAGTGTGGTTTTGGTGGAAGAGAGGCTTGTTATTTTAAGTGTTGTTTCTCTTGTATCCTGCAGTGAGATTTCTTTTCTCCTGCACACACAAACATGTGCTCCAGCCAGTTATTCCAGCAAAGCCAGGCTTGAAGGTGGGTAAATGTTTAATAACACGGCCCCCACTCTGGTTTCTTTTGTTGCTGGGGGGGGTTTTTTTCTCTGCAATCCTCCCACCCTTCTCCTGGCCTTCAAAATACCTGTCCAGATCCAGAAAGCTGCTTTACCCTCCAGGTTGGACAGGGCTTGGAGCAACTTGGTCCAGTGGAAGGTGTTCCTGCTGGAACAAGATGGGCTTTAAGGTCCCTTCCCACCCAAACCATTCCAGGATTAACCTGTGGTTGAACCCCTTGGCTGTGTCCTTGTAAGAAGTTCTCCTTCTCCACGCTGTCCAGCAGTGCCTGAACCTCTTACTCAAAGCTGTAGGTGCCCCCAAACCAGGTGCAGCCTGTCCAGCTTCACAGAACCCCAGGATTTTCCCACTCGGACGGGCCCCACAGGAACCATCAAGTCCAGCTTTTACGGGAATGCCCCGTACAGGGTTTGACCCCACACCTTTGGTGTTGTTAGCACTGGGCTCTAACCAGCTGGGCTCATCTCAGGGTCTTCTCTTGGCCTTCTCCAGCTGAACACAGCCAGGTCAGAGACGCCTCCAGCACCCCCAGTAGCCCCTCAGCAGCATTTTGCTGGTGTGGGAGCCGCGTTTGTCCTCCCGTCCCCTCCCGAGGTTCCGAGCAGCCTCTTGGAGAGCCAAACCAGCACTGACCCGGTGTTTTTCTGCCCTTCCCCAGGAGGAGCATGAAGAGGAAGGCCATGTTCACCTGCCCCTTCAACGGGGACTGCAGGATCACCAAGGACAACCGGCGGCACTGCCAGGCGTGCCGGCTCAAGCGCTGCGTGGACATCGGCATGATGAAGGAGTGTGAGTAGCATCCTAGGGGACATCCCAGCTCCAGCTGGCCATGCCCGCTTCCCTCTCCATCCCCAGGGGTGGGAAGGGCAGCCCAAAACCTGAACACCCTCCCAGGGCTCGAGGGAGGGGTGCAGAGGGCAGGGGACGTGGCGGGTGAGGAGCCTCGTTTGGTGATCGAGGCCGTTCCTGCGGGCGCCGGAGTGACCCGGGAGTTGCTTTTCCCAGGGCCAGGTGGCTTTTCCTGGCTCTCCAGGGGCATCAGCTGTTTGTGGGAGTGCCCAGGGGGGTTTGTGGTTGATGCCTGGTTAATTCTGTTGTGTCTTGAATGTCTTGGGTCGTGGTCAAGGGCTTCTCTCTGCACGCCCAAGGGCGATGGCGAATTTGCTGGTTAAACTTTAGGCCTGAGTTCAGATTTGATTGTGGTGTTTAGACAGAAAAAAAACACCTCCTGACACCTATAGATTATATCCATGCCTGAAATACATCGATGCTTTTATCACTTGCTACAGAAAGACTTTGTTCTGCATGGTTTGGATTTGGGCAGAATGTCTCCTGTATCCTCTCTGTTTGGAGCAGAACGTGGGTATTTTTGGGAATGATTTTTGTGGTGATTTTCCCATCAGTTCTCCTTCAGGGGGGCAGTCCTGCAAATTCCAGTGGATGTCTATTTTTCCTTACCCTTTATGTCCCATGTCTGAGCAAAGAAATTCACATCCATTGGTTCTAAATTACATACTTTTCTTTCACTAATTAGTGTTCTATCTATTGGTTATTGATTTCTCGCTGTTCATATTAATTAGTCCACGCTTTTAGTCATTTTAGTGTCTTTTTTCCACCGGTAGGGACTTTCCAACACAAAGACTGAGCCTTTGGTGGCCTCTTCTTTATCTTCTGCTCTCTGTAAGATGTCCTTGTGGTCCATAAATTCTGCATCCCAGATGTCCAACCTCAACAATCCATCCTTCCCTCCCAGCCTCTGTACATTGAAGCAAATCAGAGCTAGTTTATCAAAACCCTAATTTAAATTAAGACTTTAATTAACTTCAATTAAAACTTAGTTCTCCCAAGCCGTCTTCCCACAAAAGCACCTTATGACAACTTTGCTAAGAGCAATTTCAGAGTAGCACACTATTCCTAATGAGTATATATTGGCTGTGATTAATTAAAACAATGAATTGGAAGTTAATTAAAACCATTAGCTGAAATGATTTAAAAGTTCCATCCTTTCCAAGGGAGCTGGATTGTTTTTTCCTCCTCTGTAGCTCCTCTGTGTAGTTTTTTTCCTCCTCTTTTATTTTCTGGGCCCTGCCATGTGGGTCCCTCCAGCCACGTGCACAGCAGAGACTTAAGCAAACAGCAGAGGGAAGTAAAGTAGGTTTTTAACCCAATCCAAACACGTTAATGTTGCCCAAATATTTATTTTCCTCGGCTATATTTGTGGATAAGCAGCTTTTAAAAACAAAACGTGTTTGACGTGTTCCCTCCTGCCTCGAATGAGCTTTCAATGTCCCAAGTCCTCCTTCATGGAGTGCTGAAACCCAACCCTGCTGGGAGATCGTGGGCAGGGGTGTCCATGGACCTGGAATTCTGGAAAATGGAAGAGATTCTCCTTCTCCTTTTGGGGTGAGCAGGGAACAAGCAGAGCCTCGATGCCCGAAACCCTCCGGGAAACCGGGAGGTGGAAGGGTTTGCAGGGGAGCAACACCGACATTTTCCACGGTCCTAAAGGTCCCTGACGAAGAGGAAAAATCCCTGGATCTCAGTCCTTTAAAGTAGAGGGAGAAAAAGGCCACACAGGGCACCGTCTGCCCCCAGTGTGTTGGGGACTACGAGGAGCCCCAGCTCGTTTGGGGCTCGTTTGGAACCGGTTTGGGGCTCGTTTGGAGCCCGTTTGGGGCTCGTTTTGAGCCCGGCTCTTTCGGGGCTCATTTGGAGCTAATGAGGGAGATGTTTTGAGCTGCACTAATTACCCAGGACAGGCTGGAGAGTTCCTGGGCAGGGATGTCGAGCTGTTTTGCTCCAGGTGCCAGGGACGGGCATGTTCTCCACGGCAGTTAATGTGTAAATGACCCCAGTTAGCAAACTGTGGCTGGGTTAACCAAAACTAACCCCACCGGACTAAAAATAGCCTTCCGTGGACTTTGCTGCTGTTATTTTTAGATTGAATAAGGCATCTTGAAGCTTTGGTGGGGGGTTGGTGTTGTCTTCCACAGGGCTGTGGTTTGTGTTGTTTGGGAATGTTCCTGTCGCTCGGGAAGGGAGGTCTCCAGCCCTGGGATGCCTCTGGCTGCCCTGTTCCCTCCCTGCTGCTTTTTCCTTGGGATGAATGGGCTTTAAAGCAGGGTTGAGGGTCTGGTGCTGGACTATCCCACCTGCTCTGGTTTAGGTGGCCGGGAAATGGGGAGGGAATTGCTTCTTCCCTGCGAAACTGCCCTTTTCCAGCAGCCTGGAGCTGAGGAAGGGACACCCATCCCTCGGGGGTTGGATCCACACCGTGGAGTGTTGGATGGGCTCCCTCAGGGAATTCACCTCCCAGTGGCTCTGCCCCTTCTCCCCCAGCCTTTAACAGCTCCTGTGTTCTCCAGGGAAGGTGGTGCCAGTCAATCCTCAGCACCTTTTCCAAGGAAAAGGCTTGCTGGGATCTGGCTGGAGTCATGAGCAGCTGCCGCTCAGCGCCCTCCCCACCAGGTCTGATTTATGATCCCAGGGCTGAAAATCCCCAGGGGGGAGGAGAACAAAACCAGAACCAACCCATCACCTCAGAGCCAGGAAGAGGAGCTGAAATGGGAGGGAATTTCCCTGGAATTTCCCCAGATGCTCAGGAGGAGAACAGGGATGCTCAGGGGAGCAGGAAGGGTTGTGGTTGTGTAGGGTGAGGGTGAGCAGGGAGGGACACGACCTCTCCTGCTCTCCTCCACTTCCCAAAAAGAGGTGGTGACCCTCAAAGCCGAGACATCCCTGCTGCTCTAGGCATGGGATGTGTTATTCCCGAGCCCGGGAACCACTGCCAGGCTCCAGCACTCCCAGATGTTCCCTAAACTTCCTTTTCCTTTTCTATTTGGCTGCTCTTTCCTGGTTGATGGAGCCTTTGTGCTGCTCCCCC
>JAWWLV010000078.1:4852863-4864000 GCA_035041135.1 Platyrinchus mystaceus
GTCCCTGTCCCTCTGTCGCTGTCCCTCTGTCCCTGGATCCCTGTCCCTGGGTCCCTCTCTCCCCGTCCCTCTGTCCCCGTCCCCGTGTCCCCCCGTCCCTGTGTCCCCGTCCCTGTGTCCCCCTGTCCCCGTGTCCCTGTCCCCGTGTCCGTCTGTCCCTGTCCCCGTGTCCCTGTCTCTGTGTCCCCGTCCCTGTGTCCCCGTGTCCGTCTGTCCCTCTGTCCCTGTCCCCGTGTCCGTCTGTCCCTCTGTCCCTGTCCTCGTGTCCCCCCCGTTGTATCCCCGCGTTCGGCCGCCAGGGGGCGCGCTCTCCACGAACCGGAGCATTGGCCCCGCCCCCTCGCGGCGGGGAGGGGGGTGGCCGTGACCATCTGCGCATGCGCGGGGCGGGGGCGATGGGGCTGGAAACCGGGGGCGTGGCCATACGTGCGCGGGAAAGGGGGCGGGGTCTGCTGCGAGTGGGCGTGGCCGGGGCGGGGCCATGCGCGGCCCTTTACGCGCCGTCCGCCTCATGGCGGGGATCGGGACCGGGATCGGGACCGGGATCGGGACCGGGACCGGGATCGGGATCGGGACCGGGATCGGGATCGGGACCGGGGGCTCCGGAGGCTCCTCCATGGCCGGGACCGGGATCGGGGGCTCCGGAGGCTCCTCCATGGCCGGGACCGGGACCGGGACCGGGGGCTCCGGAGGCTCCTCCACGGCCGGGATCGGGACCGGGGGCTCCGTCGCCACCGCGGCCGGGCAGAAGCGGCCGCGGCCCGAGCCCGCCCCGCTCATCGGCACCCACGACGGCACCTTCCACTGCGACGAGGTGCTCGCGTGTTTCCTGCTGCGGCTCCTGCCCCGCTACCGGGTACGGCCCCGGGCCCCGTGCGGCGGCACCGGCACCCTCCCCGGGGTTCCCTTCTTACCTCGCTCGGGGCTCCCGGTCCCACCTGCGGCCACCGTCGGGTCTCCCGGACCCGCGTGGGGCTCCTTGGGACTTACCCAGTGGCTGCTCGGGGTCCCTTGTCACCTGGGGGTCACCCTGAAGCTCTCGGGGTCCCCGCTCCCACCCCCGATCACCCTGAAGCTCTCAGCCCCCTCCTCGGCGTCCCCAGTCCCCGGGGGCAGCTCTCAGGGGTCCCCGGTGCCCCGGGGGGACCCTCACGCCCCGCGTGTGCCCCCCGGCAGGACGCGGAGGTGGTGCGGACGCGGGACCCCCAGCGCCTGGCCCAGTGCGACGTGGTGGTGGACGTGGGGGGCGAGTACGACCCCGAGCGGCACCGCTACGACCACCACCAGAGGTGAGATCCACCCCCCCCACTCCCCCGGCCCCCGCAGCGGCGTCCCCGAGGGTCCCTGGGGCTGATCCCGGGGGTCCCTGGGGCTGACCCCGGGGGTCCCCGCGGCTGACCCCGGGGCCCTGCAGGTCCTTCGCAGAGTCCATGAGGAGCCTCCGGCCCGACAAGCCTTGGAGCACGAAGCTGAGCAGCGCCGGGCTGGTCTATTGTCACTTCGGCTCCCAGATCCTGGCGGCGCTCCTGGGGCAGCCGGAGGACGGGCCCGTGGTCACGGCGCTCTACGATAAGGTACGGGGGGCTCTGAACCCCCTCCCCAAGTGCCACAGCTCTGCCCAGGGCTGCTCCTTGTGGTGGGGTGGGTCACCTCACACGAGATCCCGGGAAAGAGGGGACCAGTTTGTGGCAGCTCCTGGTGTGTGGTTGGGCCCTGCTGTGCCCCCTCAGTGGTGGCCTCGTTGTCCCCCCCTCCTGCTTTCCCCACCCATTTGCCCCTGGCTGTCCCTTCACCGTCCCCACTGTCCCCTCACCATCACCACTGTCCCCTCACTGTCCCCGCTGTCCCCTCACCCTCCCCGCTGTCCCCTCACCGTCCCCGCTGTCCCCTCACCATCCCCGCTGTCCCCTCACCGTCCCTGCTGTCCCCTCACCGTCACCACTGTCCCCTCACTGTCCCCGCTGTCCCCTCACCGTCCCTGCTGTCCCCTCACCGTCCCCGCTGTCCCCTCACCGTCCCCGCTGTCCCCTCACTGTCCCTGCTGTCCCCTCACTGTCCCCCCCCCAGCTCTACGAGAACTTTGTGGAGGAGATCGACGCCATCGACAACGGGATCGCGCAGGCGGAGGGGGAGCCCCGCTACGCCCTCACCACCACCCTGAGCGCCCGCGTGGGGCACCTGAACCCCCGCTGGAACGACCCCGACCAGGACACCGAGGTGGGCACGGGCACCGCGGCCCCTCGGGGTCACCAGGGATGGGGACACCCGGCTCAGGGTCACCCGGGAAGGGGACACCCGGCTCGGGGTCACCAGGGATGGGGACACCCGGCTCAGGGTCACCCGGGATGGGGACACCCGGCTCGGGGACCCCCCTGACTCCCCGTTGTGCCCCCAGGCGGGGTTCAGGCGGGCGATGGAGCTGGTGGGGGGCGAGTTCATGGACCGGCTCGACTTCTACCACCGGGCCTGGCTGCCGGCGCGGGCACTGGTGGAAGAGGCCGTTCGGCGCCGTTTTGAGGTACCACCCACCGTCCTGGGGGGGGGTCTGAAAGTGTGGAGCGAGGTTTGGGGTGTGGGGAGGCCAAATTGCCTCGGTATGAACCTCCCTGCAGCCCCCACTGTGCCCCAAACAGGGCTCTGCACCCCTACTCTGCCCACCCTTCTCCCCACCACATCCACACTCGTGTGGGGGTCTCTGAGCCCCAGGGCCATGTGGGGGCTCTGGGGACGGTCCCCCAGAGTGCCCATGGTGTCCCCCTTCCCAGGTGGACTCGAGTGGGCAGGTGCTGGAGCTGCCCCAGGGCGGCTGCCCCTGGAAGGAGCACCTTTTCCAACTGGAGAAGGAGCTGGCTCTGCCCAGGCCACTCCAGCTCGTGCTGTTCCCAGACCGGGGCGGGCAGTGGCGGGTTCAGAGCGTCCCCACAGGACCCCACACCTTCCAGAGCCGGTGAGACCCCTCCCCTCACCCTCACTCTGCCCTCCTGTATCCCCACACACAATTCTGCACCCCCACTCTGCCCCCCTGTACCCCCACTCTGCCCCCCTGTACCCTCACTGCCCCTCTCTGCATCCCTAACTCTGCCCCCCCGTACCCTCACTCAGCCCACCCTGTATTCCCCCCACAGCTCTGCACCCCCCCTGTGCCCCCCCCTCCCAGGTTGTCACCCGCTGTCCCCCGTGTGCCCCCCAGGCTCCCCCTGCCCGAGGCGTGGCGGGGGCTGCGGGACGAGGCGCTTTCCCAGCTCTCCGGCATCCCCGGCTGCGTCTTCGTCCACGCCAGCGGCTTCATCGGCGGCAACCGGAGCCGGGACGGGGCCCTGGAGATGGCACGGCGGGCACTGCGGCACGAGGGGGGCACGCAGAGCGGGTGAGCCCCCCCTGCCATCGCCCTCACCCCCCAAAAGAGACACATCCCCCCCCCGCCCAGTGCGGGGGGTTACAGGGACGGCTGGGACTGTTCCTGTGATGGGATCGCAGCGAGACGCTCCAAGGGACCTGCCGGGGTGGGGGGCAGCGCCCCCGGGGTGGCACTGTGTGCCCACCCCACCCCCCCGGGGTGGCACTGTGTGCCCACCCACCCCCCCAGCACTGGAGGGGCACCAGCCCGCTCAGAGACTTGCTGGCTCCGTTTCTCTGGAGTTTGTCCCCATTCCTGTATAACCCCCCCCCCCCCGTTCTGAGGGGTTTCCAGCACCAGTATAAACCAGTGTGTGCCCAGCTGATGCACTGTTGGGGGTCACAGGGTAGGGAGTGGGTCGGGCTGGGGGATGCTGTGAGGTGGGCACAGCCCTGGGAAGCAGCGCCCGCCCCCATCCCGCGTGTCAGCAGCGCTGGGAGGGGGGCACAGAGCCCCCCCCTTCCCGTGCCAGCCCCCTTCCCGTGCCACCCATCCTTCCCGTGCCACCCCTCCTCCTTCCCGGGGCAATGCGGCCGCTCTGGCTGCTCCTGCTGGCACTGGGGCCCCCGGGGGGCTGCCGGTGCCCAGGGGGGGCCCCCAGGGCACTGCCCCCCCACAACGAGACGCTGAGCGGGGCCGGGGGGGCGCGGGGGGGCCCCGATGTGGTGGTGCTGGTGGCCGTGGGGGGGTGGCTGGGGGCTCTCCTGCTCTACGTGGGCCGGTTCGTGCGGAGGAGCCGGGCGGAGACGCGGCTGCAGCTGGAATACCTGCGGGCCCTGTCCTGGATCCCCCCCGGGCACCGGGAGGAGCAGGAGGAGGAGGAGGAGGAGGAGCCGCTCAGCACCTTCCTGGGAGGCAGCACCGGGAGCAAACCGGGCCGTGCCGAGGGGTGAAACCCCCCTGGTGCCGCCCCAGCGCCTGCGGTGGGTTCATCGTCCCCCAGGGGGTTTTTTCCCTTCCCCTTGGATCCTCCTCGTGCCTGTGGGGTCCCCACGGAGGGGCTGGATGCGGGTGGGGTGGTGGTGGGGGGGGCTCCCTGTCCCACCTCGGGATTTGAAGAGCATTTTGGGGGTCCTGGAGGGGCAGTTTGGGGGTGAGCAGAGACCCTGCGCTCTCCCCATCATCCCTGTTATTGCAGTGTAATCCCGGGGATTAACCATATGTAATCCTGGGATTTAACCACGCTGCCTTCCCCCCCCCTCCATTAATCCCTTCTCTGGGCAGGGGGGTCCATCTGCTCCCCCCCCTCCCCATCCTTTGGTGCTGGGGGGGCTCACGTGGGCTGGCACGAGCACCCCAGGGCCCCTCCAGCCCTGCTCACGACCCGACTGGGCTCAGGTTTGGGGTTTTATGGACCCACAGGGGTTTCAGTTTACTTTGGAGGGCTCTGCCTACCCACAATAGAGGCCTGAGGGGCTGTGGGTGCAGCCAAGGACTCCTGAGCCCCCCCTGCCCTCACCTTTCCCCAAAATGCAGCTCTTTAACCCCAAAACAGCAGCCCTGGCCCTGTGGGCTCAGCCCAACGGGCTTCAGCACAGGCGAGTTCTGCAAGTTGACCCTGAGCTCTCTCTGACCCCAGAAAGCAGCTCTGCAGCACCCCCAGACCCACAGAACTTCCAGAACTCACCCAGTGAAAAACTTCCAGCCCCCTCAGGGCAAGGAAAAAGGAGGAGAGGGGGGGAAAGAGCTGCCTTTATTCCATGCAGACTCTGGGAGATTCCCCTGTGCCCCCCCAGGGGTTGAAGGCACCCGGGAGTCCCAGGAGGAAGATGAGGCTGCCCAGGGAGGAAGAGGAGCCACCAAGGCCCTGGGGCTGTGGTCACAGCTCCGAGAAGAGGGGCTGCTCCCTCACACTGGCCACCACGGGGACGGGGCTGCGGCGGGGGCTGGCGAAGGGCACGCGGGCGCTGACGAAGAAGAAGGGGATGTGGCTGATCTTCCCCGAGGACCAGCACTGGAAGGGAAGAGCACACGGCCAGGGATGAGGGTCCCAAGATCCCTGACACCTTCCCACCCCCCTCAGCCCACCCAGCACCACGGGGGGGAGAGCGACTCACCACGGTCAGGAGGGCTCCCTGTGGGAAGCAGGGGTGGAAGGCGATGATCTGGGGCCGAGCGTCGCGCTCGCCCCGCACGAACCCGCTGTGGGGGCACAGGAGGAGCCACAGTTACAGCACAGCCAGCAAAAACACCCCACACTGCCAGGGCCAGTGGGGACACTGGGGACCTGATCAGATGCCCTGGGCAAGGACAACCAGAAGCCAAGGGGTCTGAGGTGGATAATGGACAGAACACAGCGGATTTGGGGGTGAAACAGCGACAGGCCCTGAAGCAGCACAGGATGGGGTCTCCCCCCACGGTGAGGGGGGGCAGCTCTTCCCCACCACACCCCCCCCAGGGTACTAAACCAACCCAAAGCCACCCAAAACCTGCTGCAAGGAACCCACCCAGCGCCCACCACGACCCACCAGGGCAGGAGCTCGAACACGGGGCTGTTGCGGGTGCGGAACACGGCGATGGCCGTCTGGCTGCCCGGAGAGTCGGGGTGTCCTGCGGGAGGGAGAGGGGCAGGGAGGCTTTCCTCGCTCCAGGGACACGTGGACAGGCCACTCAGTGCCCCCCTTTTCCCTGCTGGAAGTGGGGTTTCCAGGTGGGACTCACCTCGGATGATCACTGCCAGCCTCTCTCCAGTGGGGTCCCACGCCATGGAATGGATCTCTCCTCCGATCCTGGAACCGGCAGGAGCAGCAGGGAAGCCCCCGAGATCGGGGTGGGCACGGATCCCCTCAGCCCCCAGGGTGTCCCCAGCACTGGGGGGCTCCTGCCAAGGGCAGCAGGGTCCTCCCTGTGCCCCCCCAGGTGCCACATCAGACCCACCTCTCGTCCCCATAGAGCGTCTCGAAGGTGGTCTCGGACAGGTCCGCCACGATGGAGGCTGTTTTGGAGCCCCCCACCTGCCCCTGCATCTCCCCTGAAGGGAAAACTCCATGAATCCCACTGAATTCCCCACATTTCCCATCGTTTTATCCATTTCTCAGAGCAACGTGCTGGTGGGATCCCACGTCTGGGATGGAGGACAGGGGACAGCAACCCCCAGAGCCCCCCCTGCAAAAACCCTTCGTGTCCACACGACTGAGAGGCAACGTGAGGGGGGATAAACCCAACGCCAGGGATTCCATGCTCTGGGAGAACCCCCCCTGCATGTCCCAGCTCCCTCAGCCAGAAGTGAGGGATCACCTGGGCCCCTCCCCAGCCCTTGGGAAGCTCCAGCCCGGGCAGACTCACCCCGGTACTCGGAGAAGGACAAGGAGTAGATGACGGACTCCCCCAGCACCGTGAAGAGCAGCCTGCTGCCATCCGGGCTCCAGCACCCCGTCTGTGGCACAGGAAAGGTTTGCAGGGAGACTCCAGTGGGTCCAGGCACAGCTCAGGGCTTTGTGGATGGCCCCTCCCCTGGCCAGGGAGCTTTTGGAGCCAGCTGGGAAAGGGGGAGTTGTAGTAAAACCCACCCCAACGTGTCCCCGAGGGCCTTGGAGGTGATGTCTGCACCCCAATCCTGGGCTCAGTTTGGGGCTACAAGGCAGACACTGAGGGGCTGGAGTGTGTCCAGAGGTGGGAATGGAGGTGGGGAAGGGGCTGGAGAACTTGTGAGGAGCAGCTGGGGGGGCTCAGCCTGGAGAAATGGGGGGCTCAGGGAGGAGCTTCTCGCTCTCCACAACTCCGTGGAGCCAGGGAGGGATCGGGCTCTGCTCCCAGGGAACAAGGGATGGGACGAGAGGAAACAGCCTCAAGATGCACCAGGGGAGGTTCAGGTTGGATATGGGGAAAATTTCCAGGGCTGTCCAGCCCTGCCACAGCTGCCCAGGGCAGGGTGGGAGTTCCCCAACCTGGAGGGATTTAAAAGCCCTGTGGATGTGGCACTTTGGGGCCCTGAGACTCAACGGCCTCAGATGGCTTTTCCAGCCTCAGTGATTCCTTGGCTGAGGAATCCACCCTACCTGGCAGCGTCCTCTGATAGTGGGCCACCGCTCACACGTCCACATCTGAGCCTCCCACACCCTGCAGGACACAGAGCAGGGTGAATTCCTGGGATCTGCTCCAGGAGCCCACAGGGTCAGACCCAGCCACCCACCCCACGTGTCCCTTTTCCCCCTCTTCCCCCCCCAGCAGGAGTGGGAGCAGTGAGGACACTCAGGATCCAGATGTGCTGGGTTTTGGGGCAGAAAGGAGGGCGAGGGGAGCTGGGCAGGCACGGAGCTCACCGGAACACGGCCGAGGGGGTGGCTGCCAGCACCTTGCTGCCATCGGGGGACCAGGCCAAGTAGGTGACACCACCACCCCCAAACCACTGCAGCTGGACACAGTTCTCAGTGGGCACATCCCACACCTGGAGGAGGGGACAGGGAAGGCAAATGGTGACACCAGAGCACCGGCAGAGTGTTAGGGGGGAAGTTGTTCGGATTAGGGGATGCGGAGTGATGTTCTCAGGTCCAGTGCAAATTCAGAGCTGCTCTGTGGGAACAGCACCTGTGCCCAGCCCAGCTGTCCCTGGGTGACCCTCTGGGGTGCCCTTGGTCCCCATATCCCCCCCCAGGAGGCACAGCCAGCTCAGGGCTCCTCACCAGCATGGCCGTGTCGACCGGTGACGCCGAGAGCAGCCGCTCCCCGCTGGGTGCCCAGGCCAGGCTGGTGACAGGGCTGTGCCCCGGGTAGGACAGAACCTGGGCACAGCCTGATGACGGCCTGGAAGGGAGAGAGAAACCCCCAGGGAGGGTTGGGACAGGCTGGCAGGACGGGCACCTGCCTGGCTTTATCCCAAAGCCAACCCCAAAGGGGGTCCTGATGGGGGTGTGGGGGGGTCGTCACCTGGTGGAGAGGGAGGTGGGATCCAGGTGCCACACCAGGACACAGCTCTGGCAGGCAACAGCCAGGATGGAGGCACAGAGAGGCTTCCAGGCCATGGAGGCCACGTTCCTCTGCAGGCGATGCTTCAGCGAGGGGACGGTGGCACTGCCGGGGAGGGACACATGTGACAAGGGCAAAACACGGCACCAAGAGCGTGTCCCAGTGTCCTCTGCCAGCTCTGACCACAGTGCAGGGGGAAAGCAGAGTGAGGGGGGGGCTGTGCCCTGCTGTGCCCTGCTTCCCAGGGTGGGGAGTGGTGGGGTGACAGGAATTCCCAGCTGGGTGACAGTGGGGGACAGGAATTCCCAGGCAGGTGACACCGGAGTGAGCCAGAGCACACCTGGTGCAATTGGCCTGAGCTGCCCCCAGCCCAGCCCTGGGGCAGGAGAGGGCCCTGGCTGGCCAGAAATCCCAGCTGGGAGAGGGGGCTGGAGCAGGGAAGCGCGGAGGGGGCCGCAGGACCAGCCGGCACAGTCTTCTCCTGAGGAGGGATTGGCATTCCCTGGGGGAGCAGGGAGACCTGGGGGAGAGAGGAGACTCAACAGCACTCCAGGCACTGCTCTGCCTGTGCCCCCTTGGGCTGTGGGACCCCCCACCTTGGGCTGGGGGACCCCCCAGGATGCCCCCAGAGCTACGGAGCAGGGAGGGAACGGAAAGCCAAAGCTTCGGTCGGGATCGTGGCTCCAGCAAGAGCAGTGGGAAAGGAGCAGGGAGGGGGGGGGGCTGAACCTGAGCCCATGGGGGGCAGGGAGGCCGAGGGCACCCCGGCCTTGTGGCAGCAGGATCAGGGCACCCCAAATCCCAGGAGGCAGCGGCAGCTCCAGCCCCACCTGCTGGAGTTGTAGACCCGGATGGAATCGTCCAGGAGCGCCACAGCGAACTTGTTGGTGTGGGGGTGCCAGGAGAAGGCCCGCACGGGGCACCCGGCCCTGCAGGGAGGAACAGGGGCAGGGTGAGGCTCCAAGCAGAGGGGCTGCCACCACCCAGCACCCCCCAGGCCGGCAGAGGCCCTTCCCAGAGTCCCCAGTGAAATAAAACTCCCTTCTCGCTGCTGGATGGGACCGTTTTCTTCGAGAAACTCCCCCATTCCCGGCGATTATTCCCAGGGCTCTGCCCGAAGGGGTTGGTTCCCACAGTGTGGGGTGGATTTGGGAGGAATTTGGCAGTCTCTGATCTCATGTAACCCTGATTTCAGCACATCAGGGGCTTTACCTCTCTCTGACCATCAGACACAAACCAGGGCAGTCAGGGCCAACGGGGAAATATTTGCCCTTAACGTACCCATCCAAACAGGGCCGTTCTGTCCTTGTACCCCCATCCCTCTCCCAGCTCCGGGGAGGTCACAGACCCCAGGGAAGGTGCTTTTGGGACACACAGGACTCACCAGTCCACGGCCTGGGAGAAGGCTGCAATCATGTCCTCACTGGTCAGCTGCAGGGGAGAGCAGAACACTGAGCTGGCAGCAAGGACCCCCCAGTGCCCACCCCCTCTTTCCTCTTCCCCCACCTGGATTTTGGCCCCTCTTGGAGCGCTCTGGGCCCTGGCAAGGCGTCAGGGCGGCGTTGGTGGAGGAAGGAGCAGCGTTTGGAGCTGGGCAGTGTGCCAGGAGGAGCATTTTGGTGGGTTTTCAGCGGGGAAGGGACCACCCACCACCCCAACCAGCCTCCCCCAGCCCCAGGGATCATCAGGCCCCGAAGGACTCACGGAGAGGTGTGGGAACAGGGATCCGTGGAGCGAGGAGAGCCAGCGGCACACGGCCAGCGTGTGGATCGAGCCCATCCTCAGCCACCGCAGCCCTGGGGGGGATAAAACACCCTCAGCTGCCCCCCACCCGCACCACGGGGGGCACGGGCAGGGGCAGCAGGATGGCAACAGGGGGGATCCCAGACCCAGAGATCCTGGGAGCAGCCACAACTCACCCTCCTCCTCGGCGCTGGCCACCTCCCTGAGCACCCCGCAGAGCCCCGCGTCGCGCCTGCGGCCACGGCAGGATCAGTCCCTTCAGCACCCCCTGCCCAGCAGGCTGGCCTGGCACTTTGGGGGGCACTTTTGGGGAGGGGAGGGGAGGGGAAGGGGGGAAAAGGACTCACCAGGCACTGAGGCAGCGCTTCCACGGGGACTCGCGGTGGTGGATGAAGGGCGGGCGGGCGCTGGGCTCCTGCCGCCCGTGAGCCTTGAGGGGCTCCTTGGGCAGGCTGAGCACGGGCAGGTCGGGCACCTGTGGGGCCACAAGAGCACCCCTGAACCACCCACAGCACCCCTGAGACCACCGGGGACATCCAGGGGGTGCCACGGGGGGGGGGGGCAAGGAGACACCCCCCAGCACAAGGGGCCACAGCTGAGGGGGACAAATGTGTCACCCCCCAAAGGCTGGAGCGGGGCTGGCACAGCTCTGGGAGGCAGGGGGGTCTCAGGTGGCTCTGGGGGTCTCACCTGGCTCTGGGGAGGAGGAGGGGGACACTGTGGGGGTCTCACCTGGCTCTGGAAGGACAGCGGCAGCTGCTCGCTGAGGCGGCCGCAGACCAGGGCGTTGTTGAGCTCGTACAGGGTGACATCCCCGGGCAGGGGCGGCGGCGGGAAAAGCCCCAGGGTGCACATGGTGGGCCTGGGAGATGGGGAGGGGGGGGGGTGTGTGAGAGCTCCAGCCCCGCAGCCCCTCACCCGCCCACAGGCACGGCGCTCCCCGCTCACAGCCCCTCGGTGTCCCCCGCGTTCCCCCTCACAGCCCCCCGGTGTCCCCCGCGTTCCCCCTCACAGCCCCTCGGTGTCCCCCGCGTTCCCCCTCACCTTTTCCCCCTCACAGCCCCCGGTGCGCTCTCTCGTGTTCCCCCTCTC
>JAWWLV010000078.1:4876800-4889125 GCA_035041135.1 Platyrinchus mystaceus
GGGGGGGGGGGGGGGGGGAAGGTCCCGGGGGGGGGGAGACTATTTTTTTTTTCTTTTTATCCCCGTTTCTTGCCGTTTATTTTTTTAAATCCAGTTTTGGGTTTTGTTTTATTTTTTTTTTGCTTGTTTTTCAATTTTTTTTTTGGGGGGTGTTTGTTTTTTCCCGGCCGGGCCCGTTTTTTTTTTTTTTTTGGCTTTTTTTTTTTTTTTTTTAATTTCGCCATCCCGCGCTGTTGTTTCCCCCCCCCTCTCCGAAGTGGGAAGGGGGGGCCGCCCTCCCCTTCCCCGAGCACCCCCCCGGGCTCTGCCCGGTGCGGAGCCGCGATCCCCGGCCGGAGGTCTCCCCCACGATTCTGGGGGGGTTTCAAAGCCCCGGCGCCGGTGCCCCCCATCCCGCTCCGGGCTCCAGAGCCCCTCCCCGACCTCCCGGTTTCCCCCGCCGGGCTCCGGGACCCGTTCGAAGCCGTCGGCCCGGGACCTCCTCGCTCGCTCCGGGGGCTCCATCGCGGCCCCGGGGGTCGCCCCGTGACTCCCGTTGCTGTCGCGGTCCCCCAGCCGGGCTCGGAGCCCGGGACCCCGGGCCTGGTTTCCCCCCCCCCCCCCGCCCCTCGCAGGGCTGAGCTGGCTCCGGAGCCGCGTTCCCGCCTCGGGGACAGGCGCGATCTGGAGCCACGTCCCAACCCCAGCAACCGGGTCCCCCCGGTGCTGCTGCCCCCCGGTTCGGGACAAGGGGGGGCCCGGTGGCGGTTGGATCCGGCGAGGGGAAGTTTCCCTCGCCTGGAACCCGGAGCCGGGGGCCGCTCGGCCCCTGTTGTCCCCGGGACCGGGCGGGCTCGGAACGGGAGAATCGGGGCCGGCTCCGATTCCCAAGCCGGGCCGGCGGCGCCGATTTGGAATGCGGTGGGATGTCGGGCTGAGCTCATGGAGGCCGCGGCTCCGGGCCTCGGCGAAAGCCTCCGGTTTGCCAGCGAGGCAGCGCTGCCCCGGCCCGCGAGCGAACCCCCAGCCCTGCCCCGGCCGTGGTTAAACTTTGATGGGGCAAAAGCGAGGGCTGAAATGGGAGTTTATTTACCGGATTCCCATTAAACGCCCGGCTGGGGCCGGCCGGGCTGTTTTGCAACCGCTGCCGACTCAGGTGGTTTGAAACCTGATCGTGCGCTCATGTGGCCTTATCTGGGTCCGAGGGAATCGCCTCGGAACCTGCTCCGGGAGGCCCCACGCGGGTGCAGGGCCCGGGGAAGTGGATGTGGTTTATTTTCTTCCCAGTCCTGGGTTCCCAGAGGGTCGGACCTCCGGGAATGGGGCATTTGCTCCCGTTGGGCAGCTGCAGGAAGGCTCGGGGGTTGGGGAAGGAATGGGGCTCGCAGGCACAGGCAGGTTCCCCAGAGCTGTAGGGCCCACTCAGGGGGCCCCTCTTAAGTCCCCAGTGCCCCATGGTTGTCCAGGGACCGTTTGTGTCCCCAGTCCCACCTGAGGGTCACCCTAAAGTCCTCAGTTCCTCCTCGGGGTCCCTTATGCCCACAGGAAGCCCCTGTAAGGAGGAGGCAGGGGCTGAGCAGGACCCTTGTGGCCCCAGGAGTTGCTGGATCCCGATGGGTTCAGTCCAGTTCAGCCCTGGAAAGGGGCAGGAGGAGCAGCCAAACCACCGTGGCTCAGCTCTTTGGGGAGGTGCACGGCCCGAAACTTCCAGGGGGAGATTTGAGGGGAAAAGAACCACGGGGGAAGTCGGAATGCTGCTGGAGTGGGCCGGGGAGGGTTGGAAGAGCCTCCCAGCCCCTCACCTGGCCCCTCTCACCCCCAGCGCTGCTCACCCGAGGCCCGAGCGCTGCCGCAGCCTGAGCCGACCCCACCATGGACACCGGAGTCATCGAAGGGGGTCTCAATGTCACACTCACCATCCGGCTACTCATGCACGGAAAGGTTCGTGTCCCCTCCGTCCCCAGCCCTCACCTGGCACGGGGTGGGCTGGGTGCTTCCATGGTGGAGGGGGGTGGATCTTCTGGAGCTGCTGCGGAGCCGGGAATGTGCTCCTGGCGCCCAGCCGGCTCCTGGGGCGCAGCAGCAGCACCGTAAGAGCACAGCCAGGGATGGAAATAATAATTGGGGGCGGGAGGAACGACCTGGAGGGAGCTCAGGTGGGAGCAGAGTGTCAGTGCACATCCTCAGGTGTCTGGAGGGACAGATCCCAAGTGCTCAGGAACTTGTTTAGGCTGTAAAAGGAGCAAGTTTAGGCTGTAAAAGGAGCAAGTTTAGGCCGCAAAAGGGGCGACTTTAGGCTGCAAAAGGAGTGAGTTTAGGCTGCAAAAGGAGTGACTTTAGGCTGTAAAAGGGGTGAGTTTAGGCTGTAAAAGGGGCGAGTTTAGGCTTTGGGACTCCTGGAGTTTTTAAAACGCTGACTAATGGTGCTTTTGTTTCCATCCCAGGAGGTGGGAAGCATCATTGGGAAGGTAAGTGAGGAACCAGCGCTCTCATCCCGCCTTCCCCTTCTCTCCTCTCCTCGTCCCCTCCCCTCCCCCACAGCCACGCTGACGCCTTTTTCCTTTCTCTCCTTCCTCACAGAAAGGGGAGTCTGTGAAGAAGATGCGTGAGGAGGTGAGTCCCAGGGCCGGGGAGGGGGGTTTGTGGGGGGATCCGGGGGCCGCGGGGGCCTCGCGAGGGCTCGGCAGGCAGCGCGCAGGCAGCGGCCGGAGCGGCGGCGCGGGGAATGCCGGGAGGTGTGGGCAGGCGCGGCAGGAAGCCGAGGAGGAGAAGATGGCTGCCCGAGCCGAGGGAGGAGGGAGGGAGGCGGGGAGAAGGGCTCGTCCCCAGTGGGGGATCCTGGGGAACTCCGCTTGCCCCGGGGGGGGGGGTCGAGGGGGGCCCGGAGTGCTGAGGTGGCGTTTGCCTCCCGCAGAGCGGAGCTCGCATCAACATCTCGGAAGGGAACTGCCCCGAGCGGATCATCACCCTCGCGGGACCCACCAACGCCATCTTCAAAGCTTTTGCGATGATCATTGACAAACTGGAAGAGGTGTGTCCGCGGCACAAGCCCCCTCCTCGCCGCAGTCGCTGCCCCCCGTTTGCCCCTTTCCCTGGGTGAATTGGCCCCTGTGTGCCGGGGGGATCCCCACCCTGGAGGGGTTTGTCCCTGCTGGGACTGAACAGCAGGATGGGCCATTTCCGCATGGATGGCCGGTGTTTCCCTGTGGGGCCCCCGATCTTTGCCCGGCTGGGAGCTGGGTCAAGGTCCAGGCAGTGCCGGAGCCAGAGCCCCACAGGGACTTCCCTGGGCACTGGCTAAACAGTTTTGGGCAGAGCTGGGCCTGGAATCCCCCTGGCTCTGCTTGTCCTGGTGCTACTTCCCCTCTTAACATACCCCAGTGGGGACCAAAGCTTGTCTCCATCCCCAACCCCACCGAGGAGGGGGCTTTGGGGTGTAGCTGTGCAGCACTGGAGGAGGAGCTGCACTGTGCCCCTGGTCCTGTTAAATCCATGACTCCCAGGGGGGATGTTGATCCTGGATGACCTGGATCCTGTCTGTGGGCATTAGAGCCTTGCTCGGGGCTCTGATGTTGAGGAGGTTTCCATCCTGCTCTGCATTGGAGGAGTGGAAGGTGGGAACGCTCCTTGCCTGGTGTGGGGCAGAGCTCTGTGGCCCTCGTCTCACCCATGGGGGTACAAATCCTGTTGCCCTTTGGATTTGGGACACTTCCCTGGGAGGAACAGCCCCGTGCTGGCAGCTCTGTCCCCAGACCCCCCCTGCTCTCGCCTAAAAGGCTGCAGAGCCCGGAGCTGTTTGTGACGCACGCCGGGATCCGGAGTCCTCCGAGGGCTCCATGGCCGAGTGTGGCCCTGAGCTCCGGCCTCGGAGCTGAAGCTTTGCTTTTAGTAGGTCAGTTGAGCCCTGGCCTTGTGCCTCCCCTCCCCCTGCCAGCACATGACCGCTGTAATCGGCGCCGGGATTGTTTTCCCGGAGCTCCTGCCTTGATCCCTGGTGCAGCGGGAGGCTCCATGCTGACCTGGGAGCTGTGGAGTCCGAGCCCCCAACCCTTGTGTGTCCCCCCCAGCAGTGACACAGCCAGTTCTCATTGGGCTGAGGTGTGACCCAGCCAGGCATGGCTTAACCCCCATTTCCACTGAGACAACAAGAGTGTGGCTGCTGCTTCCCCAAAACGTGGCCCTTAAGGAATCCCTGGGAAATGGGACTGGGAGAGCCCCGAGGTCACCTTGGCCGGGGCTCCTGGTGGCAGCGTCATCTCCCCGTCCCCGTGCTGGGCACGGCCTCGCCGCGCGCCGGTGCCGTTCCGGCGGGGATGCCGTGCCAGGCCGTGCCAACCCCTCTGAGCCCCTCCTCTCCCTCGCAGGACATCAGCAGCTCCATGACCAACAGCACAGCTGCCAGCCGGCCCCCGGTCACCCTCCGACTCGTGGTCCCTGCCAGCCAGTGCGGGTCCCTCATTGGGAAAGGAGGCTGCAAGATCAAGGAGATCCGAGAGGTGCGTGGTGGCCACCCCAGGGGGGAGAAGGCCCGTGGGGCTCCGGGTGCCCCCACATGGCAGGGATGTGGCATTGCTGGGATGTTTTGGAGCTCCCCGTATCTTTAGTGTTCAGGAAACTGAGACTGGAGGCAGACCCTTCCCTGCCCTGCCCAGTGCTGTCCTCCACAGCTGGACACCTGGGTTCTTGCTCTGCCCACCCTTCCCATGGTCCTGACTGCCCCCTCCCCAGCCTTCTCCCATTTTTGGAGGGGGAGATGTGCTGCCTGCCCTCGGTCATGCCATTTAGCACTGGGTGCTGCTGGATTAACTCTGCCCAGCTTTGCTGGCACAGAGATGGGCTTGGCTTGGGTTACAGGGACAGGCTGAGCCCAGGTCCCCCTCCGCTGCCTCAGGCTCCCAGTGCCTGACTTGTATCCAGCTGGGATTAAAGGACTTTATTTTGGGGGGGAAAAGGAGGAGGGGGGAGCAGTTTTGGCTATGTATAACCATCCACAGGGTTCATTGCTGAGGTCACAGCCCTCCCCGGGGTCTGACCGGTTATTTTTAACCCTCAACTTGGCAGAGCACGGGGGCACAGGTCCAGGTGGCAGGGGACATGCTGCCCAACTCGACTGAGCGAGCCATCACCATTGCTGGGATCCCACAGTCCATCATCGAGTGCGTCAAACAGATCTGCGTCGTCATGCTTGAGGTAGGGCCCCTCCTCAGGCCTGTGCAGGGGATCCCGCTGCCCTTGGCAGCCATGTCTCCTGCCGGGGTGGAAACGCTGAGGGTGGAGAAAATGACTGCTGGGGGATAAAGGGATAGCTGGGGATTACAGCCTCATCCAGGTGAGGCTTTGGAGCCGCTTAAAACCGGGGTCGAGCGGGGCCTCGAGAGCTGCTCACGGTGACCGGTCGTGCTGCCCGGCACGGTGACACTGAGCTGTCCCACTGCTCCGTGCCCGGCATGGGGATGAAATATCTTTGCTGTGGGTCCCCCAGAGGGCCGTTTGTAAAGCTGAAGCAGAGCCCTGGGGTGCGGGGAGGGGGCTGTCGGTGCCAGCGGCGCTCGGTGTCTGACCCGCCCTCTCTGCCTGTCACCCAGTCTCCCCCGAAGGGTGTCACCATCCCGTACCGACCCAAGCCATCCAGCTCTCCCGTCATCTTTGCAGGCGGCCAGGTAAGGCCTCTCCTCTGCTCCTGGGGTGCGGGGTGGGGAGGGGGGGGCAGGGGGGGTCGTACCGAGCTGCCAGCGCGCCCCGGCCGCTCCGCGGGCCCGTCACCCACGCCGTGCCTCCGGCCCAGGGCGGCTCTGCTGGGCCTCAGCCTCCCAGAGCCAGCTCCAGCCGTCCCTGCCGAGGGATGAGAGCAGGGAAAACGGACGATTTGGGGAGGAGGGGATGCTGGAGAACACTCCTGGAGTTAACCAGCCAAAAAAAAAACCATTGCCAGTGTGGTGGCAGCAGTGGGGATTTGAATGGGGCCCAGGCTCAAGCTGCCAAGCCCAGGCTCTGCCCCTCAGCCTCGGGCTGGCTCCAGGGACATTGGTGTGACCTGCTGTGGGTGACCGGCCCGGAGGTTGGGGCTTCTCTGCTCTCTGTGACTGGCTCTGGGGGTGCAAAGGCTCAGCCTGTGCCGTGGGTAGGGTTGGGGTGTGCAAAGGCTTTGTCTGGCACGAGGGGAGGGTGTGTCAGATAGGAGTAGTGTCAGGTGACTGGGGTTTAGTCCCTCCTGCGCTGAGCTGAGCTGAGCTGAGCTGGGGAGTCGCTCCCTGCCGTGAGCCAGGTTACAGGGGACAGGGCTCCCTTGGGATCCTGTCTGCTGTAAAGCCCCGAATGCCCCCGCTCTCTTTGGGGTAGGGGGGTGCTGGCTGGGAGGCCGTGCCCAGGAGCGGGTCACCTGCTCCCACCCTGCGGTTCCCAGGGCTGCCGTAAAGCTCGGGAGAAACCACGGCGACTCGTGCAAACGCATCCGCTGCCTTCCTGCTGCCAGGGAGACCCCTCGGGGTGGGCTCCGGGCCCGGCACCCGCGCAGGCAGGGCCTGGCCTTGTCGGTGAAGGCCTCCGTAGGCAGGGAAGGGGGTCAGGGACGAGGGGTAGCTGCCGCCGGCCTCCCTGAGAGCCAGGCCTGACTCTGCTCTCCCCGCTCCACGCCAGGCCACGCTTGTTTTGGGGACGGACCTACCGCCGTCCCCTTCCTCCCCACCCCTGCCCTCCCTGCCTCGTCCTCCCCCCCCTTGAACCCGGTCAGCCCCCCCCTTTTCCCGCTTCTCCCGCTCTGCCCCCCCGGGGGAAGCGCCCTCCCCCTTGCCAGCGGAGGGCCGTACGCGCGGACCCCCGGGGCGGGAGCCGGCCGCCTTCCCCGTTAGAGCAGTGAGGAGCAGGCTTCCCACGGCCACGCATCTCTTCCCTCCCCTTCCCCCTTTTTCTCCCCCTTTCCTTCTTTCCGCCCCCATCCCTGGCCCGGGGCCGTGGCCAAGCCCGCAGCAGCCGCCCGGGCCCCCCCCCGAACCCCCCGCTCCCGGCGGCCATCGGGCTCTGTCTTCGCAGCTCAGAGTCGTGCGTAGAGCAGGGCGAGCCCTCGATCAGCACTGAGCTAATGTGGATGTGAGTTTGGTGTTAGCGAAAGGTTTCGGATTGACAGCCCTGGAGACTGAAGTCCTCTAATTTATCCACAGGACAGGTACAGCAGCGGCAGTGCGAGCTACCCCCACACCGCCCCATCCATGTGCCTCAACTCTGACTTGGAGGGACCACCTCAGGAGGTGAGAGGGGAGTTCAGTCTCCACGGCCCGTTCAATCCTTGGCCTCTCTGAGACTGCCAACAAGGGTGGCATCCCCGTCCCCGTCCCCCAAAACCGACAACGGTGGCTTTTTGTGCTGTGGACTCCTGTCCACTGGGAACTGGACTCTGAGCCCACCAACCTCTCCTCACGCAGGCCACCCGGCAGCCACTGCATGGCAACGAACTTGGGCCAATTCCAGCCTGGGCTGCAGTTCTTCCGGTGACCTGGAAGTGAGGCTGTGTACCCCCCTCTCCCCTTCCTCTCCCACCCACCCCCACCTGCCCGGCCCCCCCAGACCTCCCCAAACCTTAGCCAGCCAGGCCCCAGCCAGTGACTCGCCCTTTCTGGGTAGCTTCAGGAGGCATCTGAAGTCTGTGGCTGTCCCTTAACCTCGAGTTAACTCGGAGTTGTGGCAGGTCAGGCCCTTCGCCTCGTTCCCCTCCGGGCGCTGGGCCGTGTCGAGCAGCGGTAGCCAGCGCCAGCACTGACCTGTAGCTTGCCCGGCGACGTTGTCCTAGGCGTGCGGAGTGACGAGAGGACTCGGAATGGGGACAACTTTTTTTTTGGGGTGGGGGGAGGCGGGGGAGCTGCTGGGCCGGGGCAGAGAGGGGCCGGGAGCAGCAGCAGGGCCGGCGGGGCGTTGGATCCTCCCTGCCTGCGCGGGGGCGCAGGGCTAGCAGCATTGTCGGACTCACCACACCATAACATCTTCATCAAGATCCCAGCCGTTCTCTTGTTGGTTTTTATTTTTTTTTTTTTGGTTTTTGTTTTTTTTTTGGGGGGGGACGGCACCGATTCTGCCCCTCCCCGTACCCGCCACGTCAGGCCAATTCGAGTAACCGCCAGCCTAGAAACTGCTTGTGACAGCATTTATCCGTCCCCTGCCTCTCCTGCCCCACTTCCCTCGCCCCGGAGAACTCTCCACCTTGGCTCTCTGACTTCCTGGCTAGTTGAAATCTGTCTGTCCCTGGGTGGCTGTCCGATGGTTGTTAATAGGACTGTTTTCCTCCTTTTGTAGGCCTATGCCATTCAAGGACAGTATGCCATTCCACAGCCAGATGTAAGTTTTTATTTACAACTTCTTGTCTTGAAATCCACCCTTTTCCTTCCCCCCTTCCAAAATTTTCTCCATGCTTTCTCCACTCGAGCTGCTCAGCTTGAGCTGAATACTCGATCTGATCCGAGCCCCCCCCCCCCAAAAAAAAAACTCGCCCCCCTCAGTTGGCCTTCCTGCAGCCAGCTTCACCCGGCCTCAGAGCTCTCCCTGGATCCTCCCCCCACCTCCTCTCTGGCACTTCCCTGCTCCTGTTATATATTTTTTTTCCAAACCCACCTCTCCCTGGCTTGGCATTTCACACCAGCTCCGGCTTTTCCCTTGCCCCCACCCCCTTGCTCCTCCTCCCTGAATTCGGCACGAGAACAGCCCCCCCCCCACCCCCAGCACACGGTGGCTCTGTCACGGTGGCTCTCCCGGGGCAGGGACAGCTGGCCCAACGAGTGGGCGCAGGTGGCAGTCGGGGAGGGGGTTGGACCCGGCCCATCCCAGGCTGCTGCCACAGCCTGGCGGGTCCGTTCGGGAGAGGAGGGACCATCCCGGCAGCGGCCGCCTCTCCCGGTGCTGTCGGACACCTCCATCCTCTGGCACCCATCCTCATCCCGTAGGGGCCGGTCTCTGCTCCTGGCACCTTAGAGCAGCGAGGTGGGGGTGGGTCTGACGCGCCAGGCCAGGGGGGAGAGGGGCTAGAAGGAAAGCTGGGCTGGAAGAGCTGCTCTGTTGGCGGAGCCGAGCCGCGCTCCGTCCCCGTTCCCTGCCGCTCCCCCGCAGTGCTGCGAGCACCTGCTCCCTCCCGCTCCTCTCTGCTTCTCTTCCTGAGCTCCTCCAGGCCTCACTGACTGCATCGAGGGGTGGGCACAGCCCCCAGCCCACCTTGGCCTCCGTGTGGAGAGGGCCGGGCCGCGCGCGGAGGGGCCGGGGCGGCGGGGCCGGCGTGGGCGCGGGCGCGCGGGCGGGGTTGAGTCCTGGCCCCCCCTGGCCTCGGGAAATGGCTAACGCCAGCCTTTTCTCTTTCTCTCTCTTTTCCCCTCCTCTAGCTGACCAAGCTGCACCAGTTGGCAATGCAACAGTCACACTTTCCAATGTCTCATGGCAACACTGGATTCAGTGGTATGGAAACTCCTTCTCTCCGTGTGCGCTAGCGCGGGCCGGAGCCCAGCCCGGGCTGCCCCCGGCTCCTCTGTGGGGCCGCGCTCGTGCTCAAAAACCCAAACCCAAACGTTCCCCCGAGCTGGGCCCGGCCAGGTAACGATTGTTGTGATGTCTCTGGGGGCTGCAGGGGTAGGGACGAGCCAAGCCCAGCGCAGGCAGGGCCTCCATCCGTGCTGCTTCCCTCCCTCGTCCCCCCCCGTACTCTGCCAACGCACTGGGAGACCCCCGGCCCGCAGCACCCGCTCTCTCCCCTCCGGCTACTCCAGGCCTGAGCAGGCAACTGCTGAGTTATACCAAATTTGCTTTAGATTTGCTAAGATGGCTAAAAAAAAAAAAAAAAAAAAAAAGAAATATACCCATTTGGGGCTCTAAACTTGAGACAGCCAAACTCATTGTGACTTGTATCTTAACAGGCATTGACTCCAGCTCTCCAGAGGTGAAAGGCTATTGGGGTAATGATCCAAACACACGATCTGTAGTAGTTGCTCTGTTGTGTATTGATGCTGCCTGGGGTCTCGTTCTCCCTGATAGATGCTGCCCGCCTTTGTGCCCGGAATGGGGGGGAAAGGGGGTTGACGGGAGCCCTAGAAGGGCTGGAGTTGCAGCCTGACTCAGCTCTCCGTGCCCTGGAGCTCAGCTGGATAGTGGAGAGCAGCAGGATTGTTGGGCAGAAGCTCAGCTGTCCCAGCAAGCTGTGGGCCCTGAGCTTTACACACCCCACACCCCCCAAAAAAACACACTGAGAGGAGCAACCCCCAGCCGAGGAGGTGCTGGAGCTGTCAGGAGCCGGAGGTGTGGGGGGACAGCACTGTGTCACCTCCTGTGTCCCCAGAGCGCTGCCCACCCCCCACCCAGAGCCTCAGGGTGAGGTCTCGAGGCTTCCACCGCTCCTCCTAGCAGGGAGCGAGCTGGGAAGGGGGGGAAAAGTGTGAAAACATGGAAAAAATGCACCTGGCAGCCACGCTTGGCCCCATGCAAGGCATGAGTGGCCTCGCAGCACCGGCCGGCGTAGCACTGCCCTGCCGGGCCAGCGAGGAGGAGGAGGAGGAGAAAGGAGGAGGGGTAATTAGCCCTTGGAGGTTGTTCCTGGAGTGGGAGCAGAGCTGAGTGCCTGGCTGGAGCCCCCCCAGTGCCAGCACCCTGCTCCCGGATGGAGGATCCTGCGGTGACACACGGGGAGAGGGGACAAGGAGGGGAGAAATCAGGGCGTGAGCGAGGAGCAAGGGGGGGAAAGCAAGGGAGAGGGTGGGGAGCAGCGGGGGGTTGGAGTGACCTCCCAGCCTGCCCTGCCCTCCCCAGCCTGCTCGGAGCCCTCCCAGGCAGTCTGAAGCTGGCAGCACTTGGGGTGCTGCACCCCCAGTCTGTCACCCCCCTCACCTTCCCCCCATCTCCCTGTCTCCGAACAGGTTTGGATGCTTCTGCTCAAACCACCTCCCATGAACTCACCATTCCAAACGATGTGAGTATCCCAGGGGCACTGGGGGGGTGGAGGCATCGTGGGCAGACAGCTTCCTCTTGGCCCTGGGTGCCCCCAGGATCTGCCCCTCTTGATAAAAGGGGTGTGAGGTGCCCATTCTCAGCTTTAAAGCTGCAGCAGGCTCATGGCTGCACCCCAGAGTGTCACCTTGGACCACTCTGGCTGTCACCACATCCCTTATCCCCCTTCCAGGGAGCCTGAAGGCAGAAACCCCCTTTTTCAGCCCCTTAAACTCCCTCTTCCAACTCCTCAACCCCGTCCTCCTTCCCCCCCCCCCACCAAGGAATCATCCAATCATGGGATTGTTATGGTTAGAAAATGCCTCTCAGGCCACCAAGTCCACATGTTCCCCCAGCACCATCAAGGCCACCACTGAACCGTGTCCCCAAGGGCCACATCCACGTGATTTGAGACACCTCCAGGGACAGTGACTCCCCACTGCCCTGAGCAAGCTGGGGGCTGCATAAATCCCATGAAAGAATTTTCCTCTAGGAAAGGCAGGGTGAGGAGGATGAGGCTTAATTAATTAATTAATTAAATTAACGCTGCTGCTGCCTCCCCTCAGCTGATTGGCTGCATCATCGGGCGTCAGGGCGCCAAGATCAACGAGATCCGCCAGATGTCCGGGGCGCAGATCAAGATTGCCAACCCCGTGGAAGGCTCTACTGACCGGCAGGTGACCATAACTGGATCTGCAGCGAGCATCAGCCTGGCCCAGTATCTAATTAATGTCAGGTGAGTCCCCGCTGACCACGTTCCAGGTTCCCCTCCCTGTGCCCAGCATGAGGGGAAGGGGTTTCCTCCCACCCCCCACCCCGTGTTGTCCCCTCTTTCCGTCCCCCCCCCTGCCCTGTGCCTGCGGCCCCAGTTTCCCCGCTGCGATGGCCTGTGAGGCGCTGCAGGGTGATGGATTTGGTCGGAAAAGGTCCGGCCGTGGGGCCTGGGGGGGGAGTCTGTGGCTGCAGAAAAGCCTCTTGGTGGTCTCTGCTGTTCCACTGCGGTGCTGAGGGGGTGACAGGAGGGGATCCCTGGCCCTGCTCCTGGGGTGACATCCCTGAGAGTGGCTGGTGCTGCTGGCAGTGCCCGGCTCCGCTCTGGTGCCGTGGGTAGCGGTGGCAGGGCCTGATCTCAGGCCACCCATGTCCTGTGTCCCGTGTTCCCTGCCCTGAGCCGGGACTTGCACCCTCCTTCCTCCAACTGCACATGGCCCAGAGGGGCTGGGGGTCCCTGGGGCCTTGTCCCTGCTCTGGGGGGTCCCTGGGGCCTTGTCCCTGCTCTGGGGGGTCCTTGGGGCCATGTCCCTGCTCTGGGGGTCCCTGGGGCCTTGTCCCTGCTCTGGGGGTCCTTGTCCCTGCTCTGGAGGGTCCCTGGGGCCTTGTCCCCGCTCTGGGGGTCCCT
>JAWWLV010000078.1:4899328-4921866 GCA_035041135.1 Platyrinchus mystaceus
CCCCCACAACCGGGGGAAGAGTAGGGAAAAAAATGGAATGAGTTAAAGCCACAGCACCAGCTTTAATATTTAATCTCCTTCCATCAGCAGCTGACATACAGCAGGGTTATTTCAGCTGCTATTTTGCGGGTGTCGGAATTAAAAAGAAGATGTTGGCCGTAAAGTCTTCGGGGCGAGGGACAGGCTGACAGTGCCACCTCGGTGCTGCCAACCGGCCCCCACGGCCCTTCAGGGCTGCAGGAAGAAGGGTGGAAGTGCCTCCTGCAGCCCCGAGTTTGGCTTTTCCCTCCCACCCCCAGGGCCCGACGGGTTTGGGTGAACACGGGGTTTGTTCACCCGAGACCGTCGCGGCTCTTTGGAGCAAATGGCTCCGAGGCAGCTCCGCATTCGGTACCCAACAGGCTGTGACAGCTCCGTGGATAAATGTGCTCATTTAAAAATCCTTATTTAATGGGAGACAATGCTTCCAGCTGGACCAACTAACGCGCCGTCTCCGTCGGCGCGAGAGCCGGGGAATAAACGCGGTGGGCTGAAGCCTGGATCTTCAGGCAGGAGAGATTTTTCCATCAGTTTAACAAGCACAACACGAGGAACAAGGGGCTGCTCTGGGTTTTTCCTCTTTTTGTAGAGCCTACGACTGCTTTGGTGCAAAGGGAGGGTCAGGAAAGTGCTGAAGGGGCCGTGCAGGAGCCACCGGCTCTCCCGGCAGCTCCAGCTCCGGATGGTTTTTAACCTTGACAGTCCTGTTCAGGGAACATCAACCCCAGCCATGCACCCAGCCATCTCCTGGCCAAAATTCCATGTAATACAGAGCGGGTGCAGCTGCAGCAGCAGCACAGGCCGTTCCACAGGCACACGAGTGTGCAAAGGAGCCGTTCCCGGTCGGACAGCGCGAGCTCCGGGACAGCCTCGGCAGGGCTGGAAGGGGGTGAGGAGCCAAACCTGCCCCCCATCGTGGGGAGCTGCTCCCACATTAACCCCAGCACAGCTGGAGTTACTCTGCCCACCACGGATGCCACGGCACTGCCCTGCTGTGGCTGAAACACCTGGGTACACGGGAACAAAAGGGAACAGCAGTGTCTGCACCGCAGTGCGGGAGGGAAATGATGCACTGAGTGCTCAGCAAGGATCAGATGAGCTCAAAGCCACCGGCTTTAAAAGGAGCCACCGTGGGTTTCACTTCCAAAATTCATCTGGTCCCTGTGCTCCCTACAGCCACGGGCCAGGCCAAGGGGCTGGGCACGTCCTGGGGTCTGCTGGCTCTCCTGGCACGCCTTGGGCGAGGAGCAGGACACCCACGGAGCCCTGAGGAGAGCAAAGCCCAGGCCCTGGGGGGCTGCTGGACCTCCTGCCCGCATCCCAGCCCGCTCCTGGCTGCGGCAGCCCCGCTGCCCACGCCCCATCCCTCCATCCATCTCTCCGTGACAGCGCTCCGATGGATTTCCAGGCTGCGGAGACGTTCCCCGCTCGCTCGGCACAAGTGCAGAGTAACTAATGCGGGGTCAGGGGTGCCCCCGGGGCCGGGGGGGCCCCCAGGTCGGCCGTTCCGTGGTGAGTGATGTGACCCCCGGTCCTGGCACAGATCCGGGCTCCATCTCACCCATTTCCCATCTGAGCCATGACAAGGATAATTCCCTCCCTTGCGGAGAGGCTGCACGGATTAATTCACTAATGTGCATAAAGTGCCCCGATTCGGGAGTGATTCATAGATTTAAAGGCCGGGGGGACCATTACAATTATCTGCCCGGGCCCACGTGAGTCCCCGGCTGGGCCCATTTCCATGGGAAAGGCGGCGTCGGGACAAGGAGGGAATGCCGCAAAGACTCGTTGCTTTGAAAGAACGCGACAACGGCGCGGACAAATTGCCTTATTTTCACACTTACAGGAGATGACAGGCAAAGATTTGGGAGCTGTGTCCTCCTGGAGGGTCCCCGCTGGCCTGGATTCCAGAAGAGCTCGGGGCCCCGTTGCTCCCGGCTGGAAGCTCGTGGTTGTTTTTGATGGCAGCCACAAGTCCCGGCAGCAGCCGAGGTCACCGAGCGCTTCTGGAAGGCCGGCTCCAGTGGCGGCATCCTCCGGCTGGAGGAGGGGGGAGAAGCACCTCCTGAGCCTGGAGGAGGAGGAGGATGAGGGAGAAGGAGAGAAGGTTTAGAGGGAGCAGCTCAAAAAAAAAACCGGACCGTGGGTTGCACTCGGAGGTGCTGGCAGAGCTCGGCTCCTGCTTGGCACAGAGGGGCTGCAGCAGGGGCTGCACTCCGGGGTGGCACCGGGGTCGTTTGACACCAGGGTCGCTGCCCACAGCCCGAGGGGACACAGGAAAAGCTGGAGGAAGGGGGCGTGACCCCCTCCAGCAGGGTCGGATCCTGCTCCTCACCGCTGCAAAGCACCGGAGCACTGAGCACCCCGTGCCCTTCCCAAGTCACAGCCAGCAGGAAAAGCCTATTCCTGCTCCCTCAGTGGGAATCAGGAAGGGTCCAACCGGCTCAACCCCTCAGGAAGGAGCTTGGGTGCATTTTGTGCCTTTTCCCACCCTGCAGATCCCCCCCCAACTAAAACTGCACCGAGATTAAACCTCCACATTAAGACTCCACAGAGTCTGTGGCTCTTCCTCTCCCTTTAAAAACCCGCTCCCTCCTGCCCTGTGATTGATTCCTGGTCCTTCCTTGTGTTAAAAAAAAAAAGGGAAGAATTAGAAGAATAATAATAATCAGAAACCTCGGCCTGCTCTGGGCAGGGTGAGGAATCCCCGGCCCAGCAGCCCAACAGCCCTTTCCCAAACACTCTGTTTGGGATAAACCACCAAAATTGGGCTTTTTAACCTTTTTCTTTTTTGCTCAGAGATTTTTTGTTTTAGTTTTTTGAGGGGTTTTTTTTGCAGGATACTCAGGTTGCTCCACAAACTTCCCTGCAATTTAAACAAAGAGTTAAAGCAGCTGGTGGAGCCCATCCCCACCCCATCCCGTCCCAATCCTCCTTGGCCAGAAGGGCAGAGCATTTAACTGGGAGTAGGTAAATAATTTAATTTACATTTCTATAGCTTCCCTTATCCCAAAGGGCTTCTCATGCACATGCCCCTCCTGGAATGCAGGTGTTTGGGTATGGGGGGGGAGGCAGGAACCATCTGGCTGCAGCACCGAGTACGTGAGGAGCCAAGGACGTCCGGGGCAAACTCCTTCAGAAACTCGGGATTCCACTTTCCTGCCTGTCCTTTAAATTTAATAAAGTCTCCCAGGGCAGATCCAGCTTCTCTCCCTCCTCCACAGCGCTCCAGAGAGAAGCATCAGCACAGCTGGGTGCAGACACAACCACCACTCACCAGAGCAGTCAGAGCTGGCAAAGGAAGAGGTTTATCCTGGTGGGATTTAACCCGAGCTGGCCACCATTCCCCATCAAACCCAAGGAATCCCTCTGCAGCACTGCATTCCCAAGGACCCCAACCCAGCATTCCCTCTTTGGGAAAGGGGCACGTGGAGGAAAGGAGCAAAGGGTGGGTTATGGAGCACCGGGGAGGGAAACGGCCCCGTGGTCTGCCCTGAGCACATCCTTTGGGATGGCCACTGGAATTACAGCTGAAATACCCCCAGAGGGCTGGAATTACAGCCCAAACCTTGGGATGCAATCCTAGGATGAGAAGACCAGGCTCCTAAATCTCCACTACACAAGGGCAAGGAGGATTTCCTAAAACAGACACCCTCCTGCTCTGCTCCAGGAGGACAGAATCCCCTCGGAGTTCTGCTCTCCCAAGCTCTCCATCCGCAGCCATCAGGGATGGGAACCCCGTGGGGTCCCCGTGCTCCTGGCAGCTCCATCCCACCGGAGCAGATCCCTGCAGCCCAGAGCCACGGGGAGCTGCAGTGGCACAAAGCCTGCGGCGCGCTGGATCCTGGGAATGCACCGGTTATCGACTTCCACACGGTGGAGCATTTTTAGCCCCGTTTCGATCCGAGTGAAGGTGATTAAAACCCATGTATTAATTACCGCTGCCACAGGAGTTAAGGGGAGAGGCCCAGTGGTAATTAAGGGGGTGAGCGAGGGGGTGGAGCTGCGGAGCGTCAGCGGCTCCACAGCCTGTGCCGACGGATCCGCGCCGGCCCCACGGGAACCCCCCGATCGCTGCGCTGTGGATGTGAATCATTATTACATCCCCGGCTCGAATCCCAGCAGCGCCACAGCTTTTCAGTGTGACCTTGGGCGAGCCATCAATCCTCCCCTTACCCACCAGACAGAGCCAATAAAAAGGGAAAAGGCTCCATCCTTCACGGGGGCGTTCGGAGCGGGAGCGCCCGGGCGCAGCGCCGGAGCCGCGCGAGCAGCACTGCAGAAAGAATCAAATCCATTAACAAAGGCAATTACAGCCGCCTTCCCCTGCCCGTATTTCAAGTGCCAGTGATTCATTGGGAGCTCGGCATCTCTTCCCGGCACAAGAGGTTGGGAATAGGGAGCAGGGAGAAGGGGCAGGAAGCTGAGGCTGAGTGGAATTCCTGCCCTGCTTGGGCTGAGTGGAATTCCTGCCCTGCCCTACCAGGCTGAGCAGTTTGGGAAGCTGTCTGGCACTGTGGGAGGGTAAAGGGTGAATTATGCAGCTGCTGGTGGGTTTTTGGGGGGCCCTGCCATGTGCAGAGATAACCCTGAGTCCCTGGGGCTGCTGGTAGAGAAGAAAGGGTAAAAAAAGAAGAAAAAAAATAAAAAAAATAAAATCAAATCTCCCCCCAAGCTTTCAGCTCTACCACAGAAACCCAACGAGGTCCTGCCGTCCCCTGCAGCCTCTGCTGCTCACCCACTGCCACCCTCCTGCCCTGAGCACCCAACAGCTCCTGCAGGAACAATCCAGGAGCTTTTTCCAAAGCCTCTTTCCCCGGCAAACGAGCGGCACGGGCGGCGAGCTCCTCGCGCGGGGAGGATTTATAGAGCGCAGAGAAAAGAATAACAGGAAACTCCGTCCCTGCACGGCCGAGAAACAGGAATGGATGTGTAAAAATAATTAAATGCGAACTGGAGGCGATTAATTTGCCGGCGGGGCTGCGGATCCGCGCTCTGGGAGGCTGCACCGGGATCTGGAAACGCCTCTGGACGGTGGCCAAGGCCGTCGGTGCCGCGCGGCGAGGAGAGGCTTTGGCAGCAGGTGCCGGAGCTGGGATGAGCTGCTCTGGCTCCCCTCTCCCTGCCAGGCCATCCATCCCATCCCAGTGCTCCATGGGAACACTTGGGGGGAGCCCTGGAGCCCACATGGCCCCCACCCCGGTGATGCTCCACCTGAAACGGGGAGGCGAAGGGAAACCGAGCGGTTCGAGCCGGCAGAACGGAGCCAACGCCTGGATTGGGATGTTCCTTGGGATCCCCAGTGCAGTGTGTCAGGATAAGGGATGTGGGTGGGTCCCAGACAGCTCTGTGGGGAGCAGCTGTGCCCAGGTGACACCTCTTTTCTGTATTTATCCCGGGAAGACCCCAAGACTCTGCTCCCAACAGCTCCAATCCGATCCCCTCGCGGCCATTTCCAACTCAAATTCCCCAGGGCTGGTGCAGGGCAGGTTAAATTTGGTCTCACCGAGGGGTCTGGTGGCTGATCCCTTTGGAAGACACTTCACACCACCCTCTCCACTCACCATTGTTTAAGGGCTACCAGAAAAATGATCCTTTAACAAAAGTCAGCTCCAATGGGAACGGGCTCTTCCCGCGCCGGGAGAGTCGTCGTGACTCAGCCTTGACCTTCAAACACCACCACAATCCCACAGAGGATGCCACGGGCCCCATTCAGGTTTTTAAGGCCCTGGAATGGTGATTTCCTTCAATTCATTGCAACATTGGGAATGTGCCCACCCGTTCACGGTGTGCTTGGCTCTGCTGATGGTTTTATCGCCTGGAAAAGGGTTTTTTTTTTTAATGGATCTCTCCTGGGGAAGCTCCAGCAGGAGCAGCAGCAGCCTGGGAAGGGCAGCAGGTCAAATCCAAACAGAATTCAAATGACTCAGAGGTTTGGGGTTTGTCCCTTTTTGTGGTGGCATTGAGGGAACAAGCTGGAGGGAAGTGTGGACAAACGGATCCGGAGGTGCCTGGGAACAACCTGAACACATTTACACAGCCCAAAAACAGGGAATTACTGAGGGGGGTCAGTGGGAGACTGACAGGGGGAGAAGGACAAAACACAGGAGGCAAACTGAGATTTGGGGATCCTTGAGAACAACTGGAGCATTTGGGAAATGAGCCACAGAAATCCGAGGGTTCCGGCCCCTCTGTCTGGGCTGCCCAGGGAAGTCCCAGCCCTGGAAGTGTCCAAGGCCAGGCTGGATGGGGCTGGGAGCAACCTGGGGTAGTGGCAGGGTGTGGAACGAGTCTTGCCCTGGCATCCCTCCCCATCCATCCCTATTTATGGAGCTCCCAGAGCACCATTTCCCTCATGATTAACCCACTCTGCAGGTCCCTCCATCTTCTTCATTTCCAGGAGCCCTTAAAGCACCAACAGTTTCCCAGCAACGACCTCCTCAATCAGTGCACGAAAAGTCATCTTTGTGCCCCTCCACACCTTCCTCTGGAGATTTCTGGCCAACCTGCAGTGCCCTTTCCTCTTTCCCTGGCCCTGCTTCCCACATGTGGATGCAAACCCGATCCCTGTATTCCCGAGCCGGCGCACTGCGGTAATTAAGCCTTTAAAAGGAGAGAGGCAGCAGCAGCAGCAGGAAGGAAAAAAAAAAAGGCATTTACCTCTTTTTGCCTCTCGGAAGAGCCACCTGTTTTATCGGAACAGGTGGATTTATGGGCACATTAACGTGGTGCTGCTGCTCCCACCCTGATGAGGTTCTCAGTGACCCTCTTCTCCCTGGAGATTTATGATTTCTCAGAGCAGGCTGTTGCGGAGGGGTTTGACTCCCAGCTCTCTGCCTGACTCCATCCTGCAGCTGGAGTGCTGGGAGAGCTCCTGGATCCCTTTTTTCCCCCTCCCAAATTATCTGCAGTCATGCAACTGCACTGGTTTTCAGAAGGTGACAACTTCTCCCAGCGAGTGGGGTCAGGTTTATGGGGGAAAGGGAAAGGCTCCTTGCCCTTCTCCCGTTCTTTTCCATCCCAGGAGCTGGGAGGTTTTAGCCTTCTCCAGAATTAGGGTTGGGGTTCGAGGATCAGGCTCAAGGAGCACATTAACATGGAGCTGGTCCGTGCACCCACTGACCCCAAAAAATCCCCAGCAAAAGCCTCCCTGAGGCTGCAGCCTCCCAACTGCTCTTTGCACCGGCCCTGGACTCACCTCCTGGCTAATCTGAACCCTTTCCCATCACTTGCCACCTGCAGCCCTTAATAAAATCAAGTGGATAAGCTCTTTAAGTTCAAGGAAAATCAGAGGAGCCAGAGCCCAGCCGCTTTCCCAGCAGCTTCCCCCACATTCCCCAACATCCAGCCCTGCGAGGTGATGATTCAGTGATGTGGAAACACACAGCCAAGGTCACCAAAATCCCATCCTTAGGGTCTAAACCGTTTTTTTTTTCCAGCCCACGTTTCTGGCTGCAGGTAATAAAACCTCACACGCGGTCGAAGCAAAACACATTTAAATTTTCTTCTGCGGCTTTAAAAACGTCGGGGGTTTACAGCAAACATCACCCGAGCCTCAGACAAGGGAGACAAGCGAATGCAGAGGCACAGACTGGTTTTTAGCACCGAATCCCCGTGTAGGAATTGCCTCCCCCGGCTGCAGAGACACAAACTCGGGTGAATTCCCAGCGCGGGGAAGGAGCAGGTTCTCACAAGGGCAGAGGCAGAAGGGAGCTGCACCAGAGCTGTGGTGCAGGGAGAGCTCACATGCGAGTCCTTGGCACTGCAGGGCACTGGGAAGGGCACTGGGAAGGGCTCCCTCTCGAATCCTCAGCACTGGGAAGGTCACTGGGAACTGCTCACCCCCCCCCCGTCCAAACCCCACACTAAAGGGGGTTTCAGCAGCGAAGGGTGATGCTCTGAATTCCTGACAATTCCTCTGGTGACCATAAAACCCTCCCTGTCTGTCCCATCCTTCCCCCACGAACCCACATCCCTGCCTAATCCCAGCACAGCCAGAGCCACGCCAGACATTCACCATTTATAAATAACCCCAAGTCAAGCAGCCAAAACTCTGTAAGTGCCCCAAAGGCGATTCAAGATCCTCCCTCCCCTGATTGAAGGGGTTTTGTTCGCTGCTGAGATCCATTTACAGCTCGTTGTGCGCTGCTGCAAAGCTCCCCCACCCCAGCCCCTACTCACACAATTCTTTATTGTCTACATGTTTACTCCCAGGGGGGATTTTAGGACTTTAATGTTTTTATTGTTTTAATCCGGCATATAAAAAAGAAAAAAAAAATCGCTCGAGCACAACAGCTGGTCCAAGAGCTCGGAAGCGGCGGTGCTTAAGCAGGTGTTAAACACACACGATGCGACGCTCCCTGCCCGAGATTTAAGGAGGTTTGAGAGGGGCGGGATGTGCCTGAGCCGAGCTCAGCCTCTCCTACACCGAGTTTTGCTCTTCTGCAACACTTTTTTCAGCCTGAATCCCACCCGACAGAACCGCTGGCCCGGGGAAGGAAGGGGCGAGTTCTGGGCACTCGTTCTGTGCTCGGCCCCGCGCCCTGCTCTTTATGCACAGTGAAGAAAAAGCCCCAAAAGGTGCTTTTTTTTTTCCCCCCACACCCCAAAGCCCTTTGTGCAGCAGCATCCCCAGCCTGGCAGCAGGATAATGTGGAGTCGGCCCGGCGCATCCATCCAGCCCCTCCAACCTGCTGAAGGAGCTGCTAAAGAACTGCATTTATTGAGCTTGAACAGCTCGACCTGAGACCCGACCCCGAGGAGGGTTCTCACACAAAGGAGAACAGACTGAGGGGGGAGACTGTGAGCCCAAAACCAACCCGAGAGCGTAAAAAACGCACGACTAAAAATCCCACATCTCTCTAGAAATGCAGATATTATGGTTTAAAGGTGGTTTTCCACCCTGCTCTCCAGCAAGGAGGTGCTGGGGGGGCTTCTCCCCACCGCCCCAGGCACTCAGGGCACAGTGTCTCCTGTTTGCCCGTGCTCCAGTATCACCAGTATTCCCAGTATTCCTGCTAGCAGGGCCGGGAGAGCCGCATGGATCGCTCGGCTGCCGCAGAGGGGCGAAGCATCCTTGGGAGAAAAAGGGAGGATTTCAGCTGCAAGAGTCGTGTGGAGCCGCCTCCTCCTGTCTCTGCAAAGCTCAGGCCGGGCTGAAACCCGAACAGGGCTCAGGAAAACATCCCCCCCTCCTCCTCCCCGGTTTATTTGGGTACTGAAATGACACCACAACACTGGGGGGGGTCCCAAAGACCTCCGTGCAGGGCTGAGCCAAAGGGAAACCTTGCTGGTCCTTCTTGTTGCTGCTGGGGAAAGGGGGCGAAGTCCCAGGCAGAGTCCCCCCCACCCTGCTTATTTTTCTGTCCTTCAGTGACAACTTGGCTGGATTTTATACAAGGAGTTTACAGAAAATCCTGCGAACTCAGGCACCTTTTGGGGAGTTGGATATATCCTTTTCATTTCCATCCCTACCCCTGCTCTGATTCTGGCTCTGAGATACTCATGACACCGATAACGAGGCCTCTGTCAAAGCTGTGCTCTGAGGAGCAAGTGATTTGTTCTTGCAGTAAAATATAAAGGATTTATAATTGTCTCAGGGCAGCAGGCAGGGAGCAAGTGAGGCTTCAAAACCAAACAGCCTTGATTTCAAAATACTGCTTTTAACATAAGGAAATATTGTACTGGCCAAGAAAACACCCAGAAGCTCAAAAGAGGGAAGAAAAGCTCAACCCTGAGCATTTGGCAGCACCTTTGGGTGCACATTAAGACCCCTCTCCTGCTTCCTAAGCAGCCTCTCAGCTCTCCAAACCCAGAGCCCCATTTCCAGGTGCTTTAGGGAGGGAGGACACCCAGGTTTTGCAGCTCCTCAAAGCAGAAACTCTGCGGGCATGAACGTCCCTTAAACCAAAACCAGAAGAAACCATTCCCTGCACGGCCGAGCTCCTTTGGGGGGTATTTTTGCAGCCCTGATCATGTTCCCAAGAAAGGAGAAACCTTCCCTCCTCATTCCCCGCTGCTGCAGAAAGTGGAGACCATCCCATGGTTTGGGAACAGCGAGGATATGGCTGAAATGAGAAATTTAAATCCTTGGAAACCTGTTGGAGACTGAGGAACTCCCAACCTGGCTCGATGAGAGCAGCACAAGGAGCAGCACTGGAGGTGTGAGTGTGCATGGGGGGAAAACATCCCCCCTGGAACAGGAAACCCCGAGTAAAGCCCTGAGTAATGCCTGTGTATCCAGGGCTACCTGCCAAGCCCTGTGTGGGGAGGGGGCTGGAGCTGCTCCCCTGTAGCAGGGGATGCTCCTCCCGTGGCATCAGCCAGCCCAGCACGGGGGGGACCTGCAGCCAAGAGCTCCTGTCCACACAAACACACGTGCAGATGCACATATATGGCTGTTTATATAGGGCCACGTCCTGGCATTCAGCCCCTCTCTCTCTATATATTTATAGCTGCTGAGTCTGCAAGTCCCCCTCGGAGAGCAGATGGCTCCACAGCCCAGATTCCCTGGAAAAGGGGCCCGATGCCCTGTGGCTCAGCGCCCTTCCCCGAACCCAGGAAGGTTAATCCATGTTTGAAGGGGCTCTGAGGAAGCCCCCTGAGCCCCCATGTGCTGGCAGGGTGGGCCCTTCTGGGAGACCAGAACCCGCCATCCTTCCTGCTGCGTTTTGGCCGCAGTTTGTGACCGGCTGGAGAGTCCTCTGGGACAACGAGGTGCTCCAAGAGGGCGACGGGCTCTGTTATTGTCTCTTCTGCTGCACATGGAACAGGTTTCCTGTTGGGTGAACCTGTTGCTGCCCCACAGCCTCCCTTTTCACCCCAAAAGCAGCAGTTGTGGCAGTGCAGGGCCGGGGCTGCCGCGGCTCTGCGGCACAGCTCAGCCTCCGCCCGCTGCGCCGGGACACGACCCGCATTAAAGCTGCCTCTGCATATTTTAAGGTGTGATTAGGGATTCTGCAGCCTCGGCACAGCATCCCTGAGATGAGAGGGGAAAAGAACACAGAGGTTTTCTTCAAATGCAGGGGGGATTATTTCTGCCATTATTTCTTCCCGGGAACTGCTGCAGCACCGGTAACGGCCACCAAACCCCGCCGCGGCTCGTTCCAGAACAGTCCTTCACCAGGGCAGAAAGGGAAAAGCTGCTGCCAAACCTCCCTGCAGCGCCAGAGCAGGAGCCAGAGGCACAGCCCTGATGTTTCTGGGAAAACCCCAACTGGAGAGGAGCTGACAGGAGCTGAACTCACCTCCTCTACGTGCACGTTCCACCCCGTCGTGCGAGGCAGCAGCTACTTCACACACACACACAAAATCAACCCACAGGCATTTCATCAACCAGATCTGGGAGGTTTCCAGCGAAACACGCAGCAGAGCCTTAGTGAGCACCTCCACTGCAGCCTCCAGAGACCTTTTCCCAGTCATATTCCAGCGTGGCACATGTAGGGGGACACTGCAAGAGCCTAAAATACACATAACCCCCCTTTGTGGATAAACGGGGCTTCGATGCCCTTTAAAACAGCCCCAGAACAGCAGCAGGGGTGGCTGTTTATTTACAAATTGCCTCTTATTTTTGTGACTGCTGTTGGAGATAGAAGGGGGTTGAGTGTAAAAGAGCTGGCAGAGAAGGGTTTTAACCCCTCAAAGGTGATTTTCAGATAGAAATGTTTTAAAATTTTCTATGGGGAACGGGTACTGCAGAAATCAGAGCTGGGTCAAACACTTTAAAAGCATCAGGATGCCAAATCAAGGCCCAGTTTTCACAACATGTATTTTAAATGTTACATTTAGGTGTTATTCAGAAGAACACTGTAAATAAGAACAGCTCCTGGCTGTCCCTGCCTGGAGGGGACACGCTGCTCTTGCACACACATGGCAGCTCCTGTGACTCCCACCAGGGAGGTGCAGGAGGGCAAGGGGCAGTGTGTGCACAGAGAAAAGTGTCCTTGGACATCACAGAGTTCCACCTACAAACATTCCCAATTTCCATGTTAAACCACGGCGCCCTTTCCTGAAGAAGACTTAAAAACAAAAATTTTAAATTCCATATAAAACAAATCACCCAGGAGATGATGGTGATGATCTCAGGGGTCTCTGCATCCTGCTGCAGCATCCCTGGTCCCCACAGCTGTCCTGGGAAGGCAGCAGGGTTAAAACCAGGAAGCTTCTCCACCTGCAGGACAGCGAGAAAGCAGGAAAAGCAGCAGGGAAAGGGAGAGAGGGCAGTGCAGGAACTGCCAGGAAAAGCAGCAGGGAAAGGGAGAGAGGGCAGTGCAGGAACTGCCAGGAAAAGCAGCAGGGAAAAGGAGAGAGGGCAGTGCAGGAACTGCCATGTGCTCCCTGTCAGTGTGCCCAGGGCTGTTTGTAACCTCCTTTCTCCAGGACAGGGAGGGAGGGAGGGAAAGAACAGCAAGAAACAAGAGGAATTTTTAACACAGGGTTAGGATGGAGCCCTCAGGAGCAGAGCAGGGAGAAGTTTGAGCCAGGGCCCTGCAGCAGAAAAGCCTTTGCTGGTCCTGCAAGGACACTCTGCAGCACCAGAGGCTTCCAGGCCCGGGAAGTGCTGGGAACACCAACACAGCCATCCCTCGGGAATCACAGCTCCTCATTAACACCAAATCAGCCAGGGGGGATTAGACATGTTTTCCTAAAAGCCGGGTCTGGCAGAGGATCCCTGTGGGGGCCGGCGGGTCCTTTGGCATCCACGCTCCTATTTGGAATTTGGAAAGCTGTCCAGCCCCGTCTCCATGTGACAGACGAGGGTCTGCGGTTCACACGTGCTCCCACTGCAGAGCAGCGCCGGCGTTCCAAGAACTGCCAAGGAATCCCAGCCAGAGGAATGATAAAGATTTTAACTTACAGGAAATGCTGCTATTAAATAATATTTAAGCCTTAATTATATTTTAAACCAGCCATTTTGTAAAAAAAGAAGTTCTATTACGGTGCTTTTGTAGTTAAAGGTCTGTCAACATTTCCATTTTAAACCTTCATTTCTAGGGGGTTTATAATTTGGCCATAAAAATTCATTCTAGGCTGGAACTTGGCAAACGGGGGCTCAGCCTAGGAGCAATATTTTTTATTATCCAATTTGGTTTAAATTGGTTTGGCCGTTTTTAAGTTATAGGAGTGTAAAAAATAAACGTTTACTGGTTTCAGATGCCTTCTCAAGCTTATTATTATTCAAAATTAGCTTTCCCCCTCCCCACCTCCAAAAAAATACCTTCGGCGAGAGGTGGGAGAGATCGTTTCACTCTGCTGACAATACAGGAGTTACAGCTCAAATTAATTCCCTCCTTTTGCTGCCAACAACTAAAGAGTTCCTAGAGCCAACCCCACTTCCACGTGGAGCCATTCCGGCCTCAACACCGGGAGGTTTGTGCGGCATCTGCCGCTCTGTCCCGACGTGCAGGTCCTGCAGCTGCACAGGCCTCGAGCCGAAATAAATAATTAACTCTGGAAAACCTGCCTTCCTGCAAAATAATGGGAGGCATCTTCGAGAGAGATGTTTCTCTGTAGGGTTTTTATATGGGCTGTGTGGCAGCTTCAAATCGAAGCTGCAGCTGGGAAGGAGCCCGGGGTGGGCAGCGAGGAATTCCTCCTCACCGCGGAGCTTCGCGTTTTCCTCCGCTTTAAACGGCGGAACAGAAACTGGTTTTTATGGCTCGGCTCCCCGACCCACCTGGGTGCCGTAGGGACACGACTCCGACGTGCCTCTGCAAGTTAAAGTGCAGGAGAGGGGGAGCTGTGCCCCAGCACAACAAAAAGGAGGATTTTATCCTCGTTCCGTCGTTAAATCCCACAGTTTTTCACGCTAACATTCGGCGGGTGCAGGGAGGGGGATCAGCCACAGCTCGTGCCCAACTGGGAGACCCTCTGGGGCACGTGAGGGAAAGTTCTGCACTGCCTGGGGCCAGCTGGAAGGGCTGCAGGAGGATGGATGGGAGCTGCTTCCCGTGCTACCCGACCCCGGGTGTCACCTGGGGGTCCTGGAGCTGAGACCTGGTGTGGATCGTGCCCAGAACCCCGGGAGGGGCAGCTCCAAGTCCTGCTCCCCCCTTGCCACGGCCAGCAGCTCCGTGTCCACCCTGCTCCACAGAAGCCACTCTCCTGCTTCATGAGGCTCAGATTTCCAAAGGCTCCCACTCGTCAAACCAGGGGCTGGAAGGAGCCTGAATTCTTTAGGAACAACACCCTGTGCCTGTGTCCAAGGCCAGTCCCACTTCCCCTCCTGCCAGGGCAGGAACAGTTTCTGCTGGAGGCCAAGGTGCCACAACTCTGCTCAATAACCATTTAAACTCCAGTTTGCTCCAACATCCCGGAGCCAGTCGGGTTGCAGGATTTTAAGGATTCGATTTGAACTCCCTGAATTCCTTAGGCAGTTTGTCTGGCTTCCTTTCCAGACCAAACACATCCGTGTCCTGCACTCCCATGGGCCAGGCTGGCAGAGAGCTCCAGCTGGGCTGAGATATCCCTGGAGTCAGGGCGGCTCCTGGCAGCTTCCAGATTGGGAATGTTTTGCTTTAGGCCATAACTGGAAGGAGGGAAGGACAGTGCAAAGCAAACCTTTGGAATTACAGTCAAGGAGAGATGCTTTGTTGGAAGGCAAAAGGGCACAGGCCCTTCCTCCCTCTCACCTCTGGGCTCCCTCCACACCCACCCACTCCTGCTTCCCTCTTGTCCTGCCTCTTTCCATCACAGGAGCTCATCTTGGAATTTCTGATCTGCTCCCACCTGTCCCAGGGTGGACTCTTTAACCAGGAACAGGATCAATTCCTCCTACTGGTGGAGCTGGTCTTTTCCTTCCAGTGGGATGAAGAGTCTCAGCTCAGGCTGACCCCAGCTGCAAATCCCCCAGCTGGACATCCCAGAGGAACGAGGGACACGGTGCAATTCCACAGCTGGAAATCCCGGAGCGGCCAAGGAACGCGGCACACGGTGCCACCCCAAAGCTGGACTGGGGACAGGGAGAGCCTGGCAAGAGGAAGGGGTTGGTTTTTCCTCTCCACACCGTATAAAAGGACTAATCCATATTGGTTTGGATTATACAAGCTCCAAAACACACCTCAGCCTCTGAGCCACCTTCACCCAATCGCAGGAGCCATTCGGTGCCTCGTATATTACTGGGCAATAGAGATTTAAGGGATAATGGTCATGGCAGCAGAGTATACAAAGCAATAAACTGCTTTTGAGGTTGGTTAAATGCCAAGTGATGCTGAGGCCTCGATGCCATAAACATTATTTCTATTATATGACAAGATAAGAGGATACAATAAACCACAAAGAAGAAAAATCATTTTCTGGCCTCGTGAAAGTTCTGGGCTTGGAGTTTCCTGGACGCTGCACGGGCAGCACCTCCCTGCAGGGGTTTAGGGGGAATAAATTGGGAAATTAAGGGTGGGTTTAAAAAGGAAATGATTGTCTGAGGAAATGGACTGGATAACTGGAGCTCTGGAATCAGGACCGGACTTGTCTCACTTATAAAAGTGAAATGGCGTGGAGAGAGGGAAGAAGAGGCCGGGGAAAAGTCGTGCTCCCAGTTGAATATATTCAATATTATGGCCCCTCTGTTAGTTCTGGCAACAGGAGTGGACAAACAGTTCAATTAATCAAGATATTCCTCCTGGAGCATCCAGCGCTCCAAAGGCCTCCAGACTAGAGCAGAGGGCACGGTGCCAGAGGCAACTCCATCCCTGAGCTGCATTTCAGTGCCAGCTCACCTGCCCCAGGCACCTGCTGGGCCCCCAGGAGGGTTTGATGCAGTTTTCCAAGGGAGGAGATGGAGACAGACATGGAGAAACTTCCCTGTGGCTCCCGAGCCCCTCCTTGTCCCAGACCTGTGTGCTGAGCGCTGTCAGGAGGTGTGTGAAGGTTTCACTCCCTTGCTCTGAGGAGATGGGTGAAGGTTTCCTTCCCTTGCTCTGAGGAGGTGGGTGAAGGTTTCACTCCCTTGCTCTAAGGACATGGGTGAAGGTTTCACTCCCTTGCTCTAAGGACATGGGTGAAGGTTTCACTCCCTTGCTCTGAGGAGATGGGTGAAGGTTTCACTCCCTTGCTCTGAGGAGGTGGGTGAAGGTTTCCTTCAATGCTCTAAGGAGATGGGTGAAGATTTCACTCCCTTGCTCTGAGGAGGTGGGTGAAGGCTTCATTCCCTTGCTCTGAGGAGGTGGGTGAAGGTTTCACTCCCTTGCTCTGAGGAGATGGGTGAAGGTTTCACTCCCTTGCTCTGAGGAGGTGGGTGAAGATTTCACTCCCTTGCTCTAAGGAGATGGGTGAAGGTTTCCTTCCCTTGCTCTAAGGAGGTGGGTGAAGGCTTCATTCCCTTGCTCTGAGGAGGTGGAGCTGTCCCACTGCACAGACCTCAGGAACACCTTGGGAACACCTTCCAACTCCGACGGCAACGCCCAAGTTCTCCCGAGCCCTTGGCTGTGCTGGAGCCTCTCCCCATCCCAGGGCTTGGAAGGGGATTAGGAGACTTTAGCAGTGATTAGCAGCACACACCACCCCAGATTAATCCCACTGAGCAGATTCAGCGACTCCAGGCATCGCTCCCCGCCTTCCACAGGCATTCCAGAGGCAGGGCCCTGCTCCAGCTCCTGGGGGGGGACACGTCACTGCTGGGCAACAGCTCCACTCCCTGTGCCCAGAGAGCTGGGGAAGGGGAAAATGTGCCACCTGTCCTGCCTGGGAAGGAACCAGACACACGACCTTGGGAGGAATGTTTTCTACCGGCAGCATCTGCGGCACATTCGGAGTCAGCTGTGCCACCAGGGCCCCGCTGCTGGGAAGGGACTGCCAGGAGAATCCCAAAATAACCCCCACTGCAGCCCTGGCAACCCAAACATGTTTACAGCCCGCTGCACCCCCCGGCACGGCGGGATCTGCTCGGCTATTTTCGGTGGCCATTCCCTCTTCCCCCTCCTCGCTGCCCTGAACGGCTTTGCAGCCTTTTTTCCACATGGAAACAGGGAAGGAAAAGGAGGAAAAAAGGGCATAAGGCATAAGAGATGGGGCTGTACCAGCTAGAGAGGAAACAAAGCAGCTGATGGTTCAAAGATTAACATAATCTATTTTTTTTCCTTTACACCAGAGGGGGAATCACCACTGGCTTCAGATCTGTTTGGCTCAGCTCTCCCCTCTCCTTTTCCCGTGCCCATTGGACTGGGCATGGGATCAAAGGTTCAGCACTGAAAGGAATCGAGCGTGGAAGGACCTGGCCAGGAGTCATCCCGAAAATGCTGACCTGGACAACACCAAGAGGCTCAACAGCCACTGACACCCTCCCATTCCAGAGGCTTTTCCACAGCAAAACGCACCCAGAGCTCTCAAGGGAACAGAAGGAAAGGCTGAATCCTTGCTGGAAGTCTCCCTCCTCTCCAGAGCCTGGTTTGGGGGGGAAATGCTTCCCAGTACCACAGCCCTGCTTGGTGAGGAAAATGGGATTTCCTTCCCAGAAGCTCAAAGCTCTGGATCGTACAGACTCCGCTGGGAAGGGTGGGATGTTTTGCTGGTGCCTCACATGGACCTGAATGTCCCTTTTTGTCCCGTGTTTGAAGCCAAATATCTCCATCACTGGAAGTCAGGGAACGAACTGAGAGAGCTGCAGCTCCCTCTGACCCTTCCAAGGCTCCACATTAACCTGAGTCCACATGGAGATGCCATTCCTGATGGGATGATCCCCAGTGGCTTGTCCAGGGTCCGGGTTCAGTGCCAGAAAGCAGCACAACCTGCTGGGGAACCAATGTGGCCCCTGAGCCCTGTGGCAGCTGCAGCCCCCAGCTCCAAATCCACATTTATCCTCCAGGCTCCCAACTGTGCCGCCCTGCCCAGCTCACCCCCATGATCCCACTTTATTCTGTTGGCCCAGGAAGTTCAGCTCAGCCAGAATCAGCTGTAGCCCAGCTCTGGGGGTCTCACTGTGCTCCTCCAGCTCTCCTCAACCCCTGAGCTGAGCTCAGCTCGTTAGAGCCTTGTGCTAATAATGCCAAGGTTGTGGTTCCAATCCCTGGAGAGGCCATTCACTGAAGAGCTGGACTTGAAGACCCTTGTGGGTCCCTTCCAACTCAGAATATCCTGTGATTCTCTAAAAAACCTTCAACGTGGGGCTGAGGTACAGGACGGAGGGCAAAAAAATGCAGGTAAGACACCAGGACTTAGAGGGAAAAGCTCAGAGCACCCTGGGTTTAGTTAAGGGATGACCCACCAGCCAGCAAACACCTTCCAACACCTGGAATTCCACAGGCAGGATCTTCTGTCCAACAAACAAACACCAACTCCATCCCCAGCCCGGAAGCCGCAGCCGAACAGGTTCAGACTGGAAACGAGGCATCGGTTTTCCCTCCCAGCAAAAAGCAATTAACCATCAGAGCAACTTAACCGAGGGCTGTGGTGAATTTTTCCATCGCTGGAAATGTTTTACATCAAGCTTGGATCATCACATTTAATACCTGCTCTGGTTTGAGCAGGCACTGAAGGACGTTCTAGGAAACCGTGCACGAGGTCAGGCTGGATCACCATGAATCATCCCGCTATGAATTACCCGGATTCCAACATTTCCATATTAACATGAAGAATTGTCAGAATTACCCATAAGCAGCAGGCTGGAACAGCGAAAGGAGGAAGCAACCACCTTTATATGTCATTTGTGGGAGATTGTGGGAGATTAAATTTAAATACATTGTTGTTTGCCTTAATTGCTTGTTTGAATCCGATTTTAAGGCCGTATGATTGAAGTGCTCACACCATTAAGTGCTCAAACACAGCTAATACATTTTATAAATGACTTGCACAATTTCACAGGCAAAGAAGTTTCAGATAAAAAGCAGCCTACAGAAAAAAAAAAAAAAAAAAAGGCAAAAGGAGGAAGATCACCTGTGAGTGGGTAGAGAAGGTTCAGGATGGGGCTCGTGCCAGAAGGACCAGAAAGCTGGGAAGCCTTAACTGGGTGTTTTCAAAGAGCCCCAGTCCCCAGCAGTTACCAGATGAGGTTTCTGACCCATTTTTGTGCTATAAAAGCAAACAGCACCACAGAACCCACAAGAAGCCTCGGAGGAGGCGCCCTGGGGAGGCAGAACTATCTTTAATTTCAATTGAGAGACCCACAGGAGGCATTAAGGTACTAAATAAATTGAAGAACTGGGGACACACACACACAGGGGGTACCCTGGGATTGGTTGTCGCTCCCAAACCCGTCCCAGTCATCCCAGTTTGGCAACCCAACACCCAGCCAGGAAACCAGAGTGAGCACATCCCTTAATATCTTAATTCAAAGCCACAATTCTCCTTCCCCTACAAAAGGCATTTTGAGGTTCTAATGCTCCAGAAAAGGCAAACACAAATCTCCCCGGGCTCTGCACGGGGCTGCACTTCCACAGCAGCCCCAGTGTCTGAGAGCTCCCATTAAATCAGCCCCAGCAGGAATTGCATGATCCTCCTGTTCCTCCCAACACCAGGGCGTGTGAGAGACCCCAATCCCAGCACCAGTTTCCCTGCAAACCCAAGGAAAATGGGATGGGAAGGTGATGGGAAGGGGATGTGCCTTGTTCAGATCCCTCGTCCCGGGAAAGGCAGCAACAGCTCCAGGGAGGAGAAACTCACAATGGGATGGCAAGAAAAGCCATCCCAAAATAGCCACAGCACAGTTTGGGGCTCACCTAACACAGACCATCACCTGTCACATTCCCAGCTGCTCCACAGGACGGGCCACCTCACCCCGGGGTGGGGGGAGAGGGTCTGTCCTTTGGGACAGGAGGAGCAGCCTTAGCAGGAGCACTGAATTCCAGGGGGGAGGAATTCACTGAGGACCCCAGGGGGGGGCTCATGGCAAAAACCAGCAGCACAACAAGGAGCCCCCCCTGGGTCTGTCCTTTGGGAGAGGAGCAGCAGCACTGAATTCCAGAGGGGGGGAATTCACTGAGATTCCCGGGGGGGGCTCATGGCAAAAACCAGCAGACCAACAAGAAGCCCCCCCACCCCCAGCTCTCCCAGAGGTCGTAACGGGGATTTACACACTGCAAATCCCGGGATCTGATTACCTCCCGGGAATCACGTAAAACACCGGCTTGAAGCGCTTTTGGCTCCGCGATAAAACGGCCCCGGTGATTCACGGCGCTCCCATAAAGCCGCCCGGATTCGTACCTGTCCACAGCCCGGGGCACCGCACACGAACGGCCTGTCGTCGCCCATATTTCACACGGCCGAGCTGAGCTGGGGAGAGGAGAGGAGAGAAGGGGGAAATTGTTAAATAAGCTCCGAAAAAGAAATTGGAGACACGGAGAGCGGGAGCTGCCCTTTGCCGGGCTGTCGTTAATCAGCGCCGGGAGGGCAGGGAGAGGAGGGTCCGAGCCCCGGACACGACGGGCCGAGGGGAATTAATCCAACCCGAGGTTTAAATAAGGCTTGGGAGGTGATTTTTCAGGGAGGAAGGGAAATGGGACAGGGCAGGCCTGGAAAAAGGTGTGGGAGCTTCCCAGGCAAAGCTCAGAGGATCAAGGGAGCTTTGGGGACAACGCTCAACCCTTGTGAAAGACCACCCAGTGCAGCAAAGACCCCTTAGCAGCAGAACCTCCCTCAGTATTTACAGCATCATGGAATTGTGGAATAGCCTGGGCTGCAAAGGACCCACAAGGATCACCAAGTCCAGCTCAGTGCCCTGCACAGGACCAGCCCAAGAATCCTCACACACACACACAGAGACACACGAGGAAAGACAGTGACAATCTCCAGGAAAACAAAGTGCAAGCGAGCAGCGATCATATAAATCCAAGTCCTCTCTCTGCACCAGTTATATTTTCAATGGGAGAGAACTAAAATTTGTCATTTAATTAATTAAGGGATTATAGGAGTGGTGCTCCGTTTTACAAGGCAATAATCTGGCTCCCCAGTGGGTAAACTACAAGGCTGATGGCAGGGGTAGTTTATCACAGATTACAGCCAAGGATAACAAAACACTCAGCCCTATTATGCTACAAGTAAAGCTATTCTTATTAATAAAAAATAAGAGTAAATAAAGTACCCCCCCCACTCACACACACCTCAAATTCGAGAAATAACGGTCCCCTCCACCCACTGATATTTTTATAGGAGGATTTTAAAAAGCTGTAATAAAGCAAATGCTCCCTCTCTTCGGGGGGTTGCTGTGGGAACACGCTTGGGCTGCTCGTGTTGCTTCCAGCACCTCCTGCTCCAAGTTGGGTGCTGGGGAGGGGACCCAGAGCACAGCCATGGGCTCTGGGGGGAAGGATCTGCACTTCCAGCCCCGAGCACCCACAGCAGGGTGGGGAGGGAGGGTTGGTATTTTTAGGAGCTCTGTGAGAAAGTGCTCCAAGAATGCGGCTCAGCAGCAGAGGGGGAGCATGTGCTGCAGAAACAGCCCCTTCTGCTCTCAGTGAAAAGGCAAGAGAATCAATTATTGCTTAATATGAAAAAAAAATAGGTTATTTTTCTGTTGCTGGGACAGTCAGCAGCTAAACGGGCTGGAGGGGGTGAATTCCCTCCCCTTGCCCGCAGTGACAACCACCAAAGTGTGATGAGAGAGGAGCTGCCAGCTCTTCTCCCCACAAAAACAGGAGAGAGAGGCACCCACAGCACCGAGCTGTGTCTGGATTTATTAATCCAAACTCCAGGGTCTGTGCAAACAGGACTCAGAAAGGATAAATGTCCCTGTCAGAAATGGGACGGGCTGGCAGCCAAAGCGCTGCCCGGCCCAGGACAGGGATAACAAAGGCAATCAGACGGCCCAGGAGCATCCACCCACCTCAGAGCAGCCCCCAGGAGTGCCACAAGGCTGGCAGAGCTGGAGGTGGATGGCAGGGGATGGCAGCACCTTCAGCAGGAAGGGCAAATCCCGCCCAAGGCGAGCCTTGAGGTGGCACCAGAACGAGCCCGAATGGGGACACGTTCCAGACGGGACTCTTCACATCACCCCTCTGAACCTCTGCCCAAGCTCCAAACCGGGAACTTGAGAATCCAAAATGCTGCTAAAGAAACAGGGATCCCCCCTCCATGGGCAGCCACCTGATCCTCCTCCCAGAGGAATCTCCCTGGGGCCCTGGAGCAGCTGCCTCTCACACATCTGCTGTGTCCCAACAGCCGCTGTCACGACCTGCTCCCAAGGCACGGAGGAGCTTCCTTGGGAAGTCTGAACAAGGCAGCAGGAGCCTCTGGCAGGGAGGGATGAAGAGGTCAAACCCTCTCCTGTGACACCAAACCAACGGCTCAGATCAGCTCCCTGACATTGCAGAGAGGAGAAGCACAAAGGGACTGAACACCTCGGTCACCTGCACTCGAGGTCCAGGGCCATCAGGTGTGAACCCCAGATCCATCACACCTGAACCCCAAAGCTGCTGTACCTGAACCCCAAAACTGTCACACCCAAACCCCAGATCCATCACACCTGAACCCCAAAGCTGCTGTACCTGAACCCCAAACCTGTCACACCCAAACCCCAGATCCATCACACCTGAACCCCTGGCCCCAGAACAGCCACATGTCCATCTGGATGCAAA
>JAWWLV010000078.1:5027549-5084641 GCA_035041135.1 Platyrinchus mystaceus
CCCATCCCCATCCCCATCTCCATCCCCATCCCTGTCCCCATCCCCATTCCCATCCCCATCCCCATCCCCATCCCACCCTCCTGCTGACCGGGCAGAGCCCCCGCCCAGCCCCCGCGTTATCCGTGAGTCAGCCGGACAGACACCCGCGGGACACCCAGACCGAGGGCCCCCCCGAGGAAACAACGGTGCAAAAACCCTCCCGGCTCCCCCACAGAGCCGTCGGGGCTTCGTCCTCAGCGGCCACACAAACCCCCCCCACCCCCAGCACAGACACAGCCGGAGCCGCCGGAGCCGCGAACCGGGCGTGGAGACCCCGGGCCGGGGCAGGAGCCGCCCGCAGATCCTGTCCGGGGACTCCCTGTGCCGTGATTTGCCACGGGAAACGAGCAGAGGCGGCGCTGCCGGGGTTGTTCACACAGGATGGACGGGGCCAACCCCGAAACCACAGAGCAGCCTCGGCCTCCGGTCCAGCGGCCCGAGGGGCCGGTGCCTCGAGTCTGCTCTGCTGGGACGACCCACCCTGAGCTCCACCAGCAGCTCTGGCCCTGATTCTTGGAGTCTGGAGGGTTTTCCCTTGAGTCACCGCCCGTTCTGAAGCGCTGCCACGGCGTTAGGGCCACCAAAGAGTCACACAGAAGTGTCTCCTCGCTCCTACCAGTGTCCCATCTCCCTTCTCCTACTGCATGTCCCATCTCCCAGCACCAGGCTCTGACCAGCTGAGCTCGTCTCAGCCTCCTGGGGCAGCACCACCCGCGGTTTTCCCACCCCAAACCCAGGTCTGGCGAGTGCCCAGCGCCCTCCCGGCCCCGCTGTGCCAGCAGGGAGGTGCTGCAGGCGCTCTGTGTCCCCGCAGCGAAGGTAAACTCGGATGTTTGCCTTGCTGGGTGTTTGTCCCCGGGCCGTGTCCGCACACAGACTTATCTCCCCGGGGGAGGGGTGTGTTGCTCCTGCACACACGGTTATCTCCAGGGATGTGGGCCTTCCTCGGAGCTCACCCGGGACCTGCAGCAGAGCTCCTGCTCCTCTGCAGCCCCTCCTGCCCTCTGAGCCCCTTGGCCACCACCCTGCCATTCCCCAGCCTGTCCCTGCCATTCCCCAGCCTGTCCCTGCCATTCCTCAGGCTCTCCCAGCCTGTCCCTGCCATTCCCAAAACGCTGCCAGGTCTCATCTCCCCCAAGACACAGCTCCATCTCCCCCCTGACCCCCACGCTGGGCTCAGGGCTCTGAACCTGCCCAAAACGGGACTTTGGGGCTCAGGGCTGTGGGAAAGCTCCGCTCTGGAAAGGCTGAGAAGCTCTCCCGGTGATGCAACTCGGGAGGCTTTTGTCATCCCCGGGTTGTTTTCCAAGGGGATGAGGTGGATTCAGCGCCGGGCTGAGGAGCTGACCCCGAGCTGTAACCCAAGCCCTCCCCTCCCCTCCCTCCCCCACGGCCCCGGGGCCCTTTTGCTCAGAGGGTTCCTGCAATTCCTGGCCCTTCCGCCACCATCTGGGCTCCATTTAGGGGAGCTGATGTTTTTCACAGGGCTGTAATCTAAACTTCGGGGCCGGGTTTACATCTCACATACCTCTGTCTCACCGCCGGGCCTGGCCACGCACTGGGGCTGCCCGGCCCCGGCACCTGGGAATTGTGCCGGGATCAGGGATGGGGGGATCCGGCCACAAACCACCTCCAGGCCCAGCCAGGCAACTGGCCCTGCCTGTGGGGGGGAGCTGGGAGAGCCCAAAAAGCTGGGAATGGGGTCGCCCCCCCCCAGGAGTGAAAACCCTACATCAGCATTATCCAGGCTCCAGCAGCAGCAGGAAATTCCTCAGCCCGGGGAGCTGGAGAGCAGAGCACAGGAAGGAGCTGCAGTCTGGGAGCAGGGATGAGCAGGGATGAGCAGGGATGCTCAGAGGTGCTCAGGGATGCTCAGGGATGAGCAGGGATGCTCAGGGATGCTCAGGGATGAGCAGGGATGCTCAGGGATGCTCAGGGATGTTCAGCAGTGCCTGGACCAGCCCTGCTCGTGCTCAGAACACAGCCCAGGCACGAGGAGACCCTGTTCCCAAAGGAATGAGGTCTCTGCAAGGCTTGGGGTCCTTCTGCAATGCCAGGGATTTGGAGGCACCTGCCTGGCCCACTGGGGGTGGGACACGCTGGGCGGGTGGGGCAGCAGGACCTGCACTCCCAGCACACCCAGTTAGACTGGCTGGGAGCTGCTCAGAGCTCCCCTCTGCCAGCCCCGTTCACAGCCACCACCTCCCACCTCAGCCCCACAAACAGGAGGATGAACCCAGCCCAGGGCTCGGGAAAGCTCCAGGCAGGGAGGTGACAACAAGGGCAGGGAGGTGACAGCAGGGGCAGGGAGGTGACAATGGGCTGCTGTGCCAGCCCGGGATGCTGGAGCACCACGTGCCCCGTGGGCAGCACAGGATCCCCGTGGAAACACGGGAAGGGAAGGCCCGAGAAGGGAACCTGCCGAGCCCCAAAAGGCGGGTGAGGGGCTGGGTTTGCTCGGCGGCTGCACAGCAGCTCCTCTCCGGCCCCCACGGCTATTTATGGGCCACAGCACCGCCCTCAGCCCCTGCCAGCACGCTCTGCCAATGGGCACAACCATTCCTGCCGGCTCCCAGGCTGCTCAGAGCCCCGCTGGGGCAGCAGCGACCCCTCAAACATCCCCCCCCCTGCACCCCAAAACCCCCGGCATGCCCACACCGCCCGTGGCTGCGGGGTGGGCAGAGCCCCAGGCAGCATCCAGGGGTGGCTGGAGCCCAGCAAGCCCCGAGGCTCAGCCAAAACCAAAAAATAATGTTTTCATACTTGGACTTTTCAGGCAGGATTTAGTCATTTGTGGACACGAGGGTTTGGCACTCACCTTCCCCCCCCTCTCCCTCCCCGAAGCTGGGGAGGGGAGGCTTGTGCTTTAACCCAGGTGAATTGTTATTCCTGCTCCTTTTATGGAGCACCCAGCTGATGAGGAGAGGGGGGTTCAGCACCCAGGGGCAGACCCAGCTCACAGGACAGGGTGTCACAGCACCAGCTCCAGGAAGAGCTGCCTGGCCGAACCCAGCAGGGCTTTTGCCCCGTCCAAAAACGGCTAAAAATGGAGTTATGGGGCAGAAAAGGCAAGTCCTGGCTGAGCACACTCGTGGGGAAAGGCAGGGTGGCTGAGACCTGCTCTGCCCCACGGGAAAAGCAGGTTCCACCCCAGCCTTGGAGGGTTGTACAAGCCCTGTTTGCTGCCCCCAGCACGGGGCCTGACACGGGCAGGGACACAGAAGGGAAGGGATAACTGATCCAGGCTGGCTGGGATATCCCTCAGAACCCCCAAGGATCCACAGTTTGGCCCCCAAACTGCCCCATCCTGGGCCTGATGGGTGGGTTTACAGAGCCCTTGCACTGGGGGTCTGTCCCTAATCCCACGGAAAACATGGATCCACCATCACCTGCCGAGGCCTGGCTCACCAGGAGGGATGGGCTTCTGCCCCTGAACACCACCAGGTCTGTGGGTGAGACCTTGGTTAGGGGCACAGGGTGCCCTGCTGTGTGGAAAGAGGAGAAACTGAGGCTAAGACAGAAAAACAGAGGATGGGAACAGTGGGAGGAGGGGGAAAAACCGTCCCCTTCACCTCAGGACACGGGCTCTGGTGCAACTCCCCACCTCAGTGCCAGGTTAAAACCGCCCAGGCACGAGCCCAGGGCTTATCTGGAGTCCCCTCCCTTCTCCCATATTTCTGTTATTAGGCCAACTGGGGCCACTTTATCTACAAATCCTGCCTCCTAAACCAGCAAAGCCACACCAGGGTTCCTGCAGGGCCCGGGGTGGGGGGAATGCCAAGGGCTCAGTCCCACAGAGCCTCTGTGCCTTCAGAGCTCACCCACCCTGAGGGTCCCACCAGGATGAGGATCCCACCAGGACAAGGGTCCCAGCAGGACGAGGGTCCCAGCAGGACAAGGGTCCCACTAGGATGAGGGTCCCAGCAGGATGAGGATCCCACCAGGACGAGGGTCCCAGCAGGACAAGGGTCCCAGCAGGACGAGGGTCCCAGCAGGATGAGGATCCCACCAGGATGAGGGTCCCAGCAGGACAAGGGTCCCACCAGGATGAGGATCCCACCAGAACGAGGGTCCCAGCAGGACGAGGATCCCAGCAAGATGAGGGTCCCAGCAGGACGAGGGTCCCACAAGGACACTTCTGCCTTTCCCCTCAGCCCTCAAACAACCCAAAGCATCCCCAAGGCAGAAGTTCCACAGGATCCACAGGAGCCAGTGTTTAAGGAAAGGGAGTTATTCCAGAGTGGGGCTTCATAACCAAGCTCAAGGGACACACTGAAGGATTCACTGAGGCAACACAGGGATCAGCAGCACAAACCCACTAATGCTGCTGGCAGGGGAAGGTTTCCCCTTTTCCCCTGAGGAGCCTCCGTGCCCTCCAGGCAGATTCCAGCAGAAGTTGTCCAGCTGTCCCAAATCCCAGCGACAGATAAGGCTCAAATGATTCACCCAGTGTAAACCTTGATTTGTTCTTGCTTGCCCAGAAGGAGCCAACAGCTCCTAATGCTCAGCTGGGCTGACTCCCAAAAGGCCTGCAGAAACTGGGCTTGAGGAGGAACTGGCAGCTCAAAAAATAGCAGTGCCTAGAAGAGGGAGTGAGAAAGAGGGAGCGCAGAGCAGAGCAGGAGGAAGAGGAAGCCGGAGAGCACCTAAAAATAACTGTTCAGAAGAGCAGCGAGGCGCAGGACAAAGGCCTCGCCCGCACGTGACCCGTCCCCGCAGCGCAGGCAGGATGCACAGCACTCCCTCCCCAGCAGCCCCAGCCACCTCCCTGCCCTGCAGAAAGCACCCCCAGCACCTTGCCCACCCAAAAAAGGGCTCGTTTCCCCCACCCCCTGCCATAAATAAACCCCTGGAGGGGCAGGACCCCGGGTCTGACCCAACCCCGGGGCTGGAAATGCACCCTAAGGCCGGCAAGGCTGGAGCCAAAGAGCTCCAGGGAGGGCTTGAAAGCGCTCAAGGGATTGAAGTGAAGCCTGGAAAACAAAGTCCCTCCCAAAAAGCGCTTTCAAACAGCCAAAGTCCTGCTGGAGGATTAGTGAGGGGTCCATTTGCACCCACCTTCACCAGAGCTGGGGGTGACCGGTGAGTCCCCAGCGAAACAGCCAGAAAAGGCAGGTGACAGAGGGGCCTGTCCTGTGTCTGCTGCTGGCACTGGTGCTGGCACTGCCCTGCCGTGGCTGCCAGGCTGCTGGGAGCCCCTGGGACCCCCAGTACAGGGCATCAGACCTCAGAGCCCTGCGGTGGCCGGTGCCCAACCTCAGAACTGGAGAAGTTCTCCATCCAGAGGGGCGTTCCCTGCACACCTTCAGCTCTCCCACCCCAACCCCCTCAGGATATTTAAAAAAATACCCAAAACCCCGGCCCAGGAGTGGGAAAAGCACTCACGGGAGGGGCTGAACATCCCCGGGGCGGGGGAGCCCTTCAGCCTCGGCGCCGCTCTCCGAGGACACCCAGCGAGTTCCGCGCCGGGGAAGCCGCCGCTCCGCATCCCGCGCTCGCTTCTGCTTCGCCCCCGCCGCGCATCCCACGGCCGGCGCGGCAGGGAGAGCGCCCGGGGCGGCCGCTGGCACGGGGGTTGGGGTAGGGGTGGGGTGTGAGGTGCGACGGGGCAGCCAGGAGGCTCTCAGGGCTGGGCCATCCCGTCCCGGCTGCGCTCAGGCGGCTCCCCCCGACGGGAGCGCACCCCGACCCTGCCGAGGTGCCAGGGGGCGCGGGCAGGAGGAGCCCCGCATGGCACGGGCTGGCGCTCACCCCGCGGGCCCTGAGCTCATGACCGAGCAACGCGGCCCCGGGCGGCCGCCAGAGCTAAGAATAGAGACCTTGAAGTGAAACCTCCGGGGATTGGCAGCTATTTCGGGAGCCGCCGGGGCTGCGTGACATAAGAGGACACGGAGAGGAAACTCTGCACAACAACTCTCACCTCCCCGAGAGACACCCGGGCAGCAGCCTCAGGGCCACGGGGGGGGATGTTGGGACGACCCCCCTGCGCCCTCTCCACTCCTCAGATCCCAAACCTCCATGTCCCCGTGGGCAGTGGGATGTCAAGCAGGTTGTCCCCGGGTAGGGCAGCAACCCCAGAGCGCCCTGAGCGTCCCCAGGGCTGGAGGAGCCCACCAAGAGCTGCGGAGCTGGAGCCTGGTGTGGCCACAGGGGGATCCAACCAAACCCTGGCAAAGCACCCCCCGTGCCACCAGCACCGCACAGCCAGCTGAGCCTGTAGGCACGGGCTGAGCCTGCCCAGGCAGCTCCCTGGGGCGGGACTGGCAGAGATCCCGCTGGGACCAGGCGGCCCAGCGGGGCCTCGGAGGGAACCGACACGACCAGAGCACCAAATCCCCAAAATCTCCGCTCCAGGAGCCCCTCACAGCCTGCCAGGCTCACCCCTGGCTGGCAGGAAGGGCTGGGATTGCACCCAGACACCAGATATGTGCAGGAAAGGCCTGGTCTTGGTTAGCAACCAACACTATGACCAGTGCGGGGAAGCCTGAAGGGCAATCCTGGGAGCGGGTTTGGTTCCGACCCTTGGATACCAGGGAAAACAAGCACATGAGCTGCAGTTCCTGGGGATCCAACTCGCCACCTGAAACCAGTTCCTGCTCACTCCCAGCACGTCCACCCCCTCAGCAAGAGCTGTGTTTGGATTCCCGTGGTGGCAGGGTGCTCTGCCAGCTCACTCACATCCCAGGGAGGGATTTTCTCCCGGTTTTTTGGGCAGCAGGAAGTCACCAGCAGGGACTGACAGAGCCCACAGTGCTAACTAGGAAGAAATTCCTCCCCGGGAGGGTGGGGAGGCCCTGAGGTTGCCCAGAGGAGCTGTGGCTGCCCCATCCCTGGAAGTGTCCAAGGGCAGGTTGGAGCAACCTGGGATAATGGGAGGTGTCCCTGCCCGTGGCAGGGGTGGAACTGGATGAGCTTTAAGGTCCCTCTGACCCAAACCATTCCAAGGTTCAACGAAATAACTGAGCTCCCCAGACCCACCAGCTCAGTCTGTTCTAAAAACACCCTCCCAAACTCACCCAGGGCATCCGAGGGAACCTCCAAGCCCGGCCCTCACCCAGACAGCGACCGCTTATCGAGGCCTGCGAGCCCGCCCGGGTTAAACCCACCTTGCAAAGGCTGCATATCCCCCCCAGCCTGCAGATCTGCTGAACTCTGCACTTCCATTGTCCCAGAGAGTGACCCAGCACCGCTGTCCCCTCTGCCCAGCGCCAGCAGGTGACAGGGACGGGGCTGCAGGGACCGGACACAACCCCGCCGTGGTGGCACCGGGGCAGGGAATGACACGAATATCCCCACCCTACAGACACTGGAGGGAACCCTGCGAAGAGGCAGCTGCTTCCAGCGGCCTCTCAGGTGTTGCTGAAGGCTCTGGAGGAAGCCAAGAGTCTGTGGAAGGACCAGAACAGGATTTCCACGTGGTAGTTGCACCCCTGGGCTACTTAGGGGAACTAATCTTCAGTGCCCCGAGCAAAGCTGGAGAATTTACACAAGCCTTGGAGTTCAGGAAAAGTGTTCAAGGAAGAAAGAAATTGAGGGAGCAATCCTGGCTTTGTCTCCAGCCTTGGGAGGAAGTTCTCCACGTTTTCTGGGCTGCCCAAGGCTCCTCTTACGCAACGGAGGCGGCTTTTGAAAGAGCAGCCTCAGCATCAACAGTTTTCCCCTCCCTTGTGTAAGAGATGATCCTCCTTCCCTCAGAGATCCTCCTTCCCTCAGAGATCCTCCTTCCCTCACAGATCCTCCTTCCCTCACAGATCCTCCTTCCCTCAGAGATCCTCCTTCCCTCACAGATCCTCCTTCCCTCAGAGATCCTCCTTCCCTCAGTGATCCTCCTTCCCTCACAGATCCTCCTTCCCTCACAGATCCTCCTTCCCTCACAAATCCTCCTTCCCTCAGTGATCCTCCTTCCCTCACAGATTCTCCTTCCCTCAGAGATCCTCCTTCCCTCACAGATCCTCCTTCCCTCACAGATCCTCCTTCCCTCACAGATCCTCCTTCCCTCACAGATCCTCCTTCCCTGACAGGTCCTCCCTCCGTGGAGGCTCAAGAACATCCCCAGGGAACCGATCCCAGCACCACATCCCAGTTCCGTCCCGCTCCTCCCCGGAGAAGTTCCCTGTTTCCACCTTCCCTGGAGCTGAACTCCCAGGCTCTTCCAGGGGTGCAGGTGGATGGGAAGTCCAGGATCACTCCCTAGTGAATCAGTACAGGTGAGGACAGTCCTGCCAAGGACCTGCCTGTCTCCCGCCTTAGAACATCCACTGAGTCACCCCCGAAACAGGCCCGGGTTTGGCTCTCGGGTTTGAGGCTGCAGGACATCCATGGAGCTTTTTGTGGTCCTGTGGTGCAGAAACAGCCCCGAGGAGCAGGCAGGTGACAGTGCCAGGACTCCAGTGGTGTCCCAGGGCCAGGTGAAGGCCTGGGGGATGCTCCAGGTTATCCTCAGCCCACACGTGCCAAACATCTTCTCCACCAAGAGCAACAAGTCTCTTCCAGTGCGAGACACCCTCCGTCTCCAGCTCTTCCCCCGACTGCTGTAGCTCTGTGTTCCCCTTCCCTCCCTTTAGTCCCACCTTTCCAGCTGGGATCCTCCATCCCCTGAAGCCCATTGAATGTGCTCCTGCTCCTGGACCCCAGAGAGCCCCTCAGAACCCTTCTACCACCACACCAGGGCGTCACCCACCACATTTTCACCTTTAGGGCTGAGGGGAGGCCGATCAGCAGGAGAGATGGACGTGCTCAGGTACCAAAGTGGGGCAGCCACTGCCTCACTCCAGCCCTTCCACGGGGTCAGGACCTGCACGGAGATTCCCCCTTCGGGATGATCCCTCCCTGCTGGGCGCCAGCAGTGACTCAAAGCTCTTTCCCCAACCCTTGCCCAACAGCGACAGGGACAACGTGGCACCAGCCCTGACTGTGCCACCCCCTCCTGGTGCCTCCTGCCGAGCCTCCCCCACCTCCAGCCCCGCTCTGCCAAGGGGCTGCTGTGCCCTGGCCCCGATCCCTCCTCCCAGGAGGGTCTGGGAGACCTCCAGACCCGGCTGGGCCCCGTTTGGTGTTTATAGTGTGACAAGATGCCAGCCCATCATCCCAGCCCTGCCTAAGCCCTGATCCAGCCCACTGCTGGGAGTCTGAGCAGCCCCAGATTCAGCACATTCATGCACAGTCACCACTGCTGCTGTATCGGGAGGGCAGTTGCGAGGGCAGACAGGGCTCTCCAAGACAGAAAGGAAACAAATCTGAGTTCCCTCGGCTCGGCTTGACAAGGCCCAGGGCTTTTCTGCCCAAAAAGTCCACATTAACAGCCCCCCTGAACGGTTCATGGCACCGTCACATCGTACCCCGAATGTGCCAGCTCAGACCTCCGAGTGACACAACTGTCCCCAGCACAGCCCGGGCCCAGCCCCGCTCTGCAGGGTGGGACTGGGGGGGCCACAAACAACCCCCTTGTGTTCAGGCCCCAACAAAGGCAGGAAAACATCCCATTCACTCAGCAAGGCCACGGGGCTGCTCCCACCGGGGCTTCCCGAGGTATTTTTAGGGCACTGAGAGCAGCAGAGAAGGGACCGGCCGTGCCAGGCGGGAGCTGACAGGAGACCACTCAGCCTGTTCACACTCAGCGAGGCCAGGACAGGCTTTTTGGGTCCTCCCCTCATCTCCCCAACGACCCGAAGTCAGCAGAGAAGCTGTTAATGGGGAGCCGGACCGGGACCGAGCGGATGCATTCCTGATCCCTGCCCTCGGGGAGCATAGCGAGGGAATGAGGCACAGACACAGGACTGACTCACCTCCCTCCTGTGCTGCCCCAGAGAGCGGCTGGGCCGGGCTGGATGCAGATCAAAAGGCAGTAAATCAGACCAGAACAACCAGGGTTTGATGCCTGAACCAGAGGTGGAAGAGGAGATTCGCTCCCTGCCCTGCCGGGGCCGGGCAGCGGCACAGGAGGAGCTGCCTCCTTTCGGAGCGTTGCCAACACCACTTGTTTGTTTTTTCCCCTCCTCAAGGTCCCAGCTGTTAAACCCATGATTGCAGGATTTCCCAGACTCGCTGAAAAAGCACGTATGCCATTGTGTCCCACGGCTGGAACAGGAAAAAGCCTGAAAATCTGAGCCACAGACTCCAAACACAGAACGTCTCCGACGCTCTCGAACCTCGTTTTTGTTTCAGCGGTTCCTAAACGGCTTTGGAGTTTTGCAGGGACAGCTCTCAGCTTCCCCCAGGGCTGCTTCTATCCCACAGTGGGATAGGAACTTTTGGGCTTCACGTATCCCAGAGCCATCCACATGGCCACTCACATGCCACAGCCTCGGGATGCTTCGAGCCACCAAACTCTGTCCCCTGATGTCCCCTGGGGACTCCAGCCCACAGCCAGCCAAGTGTGGAGCAGGAACCAAGGCCAGAGAGGTGGCAGTTGTGCTCCAGCCACCACAGCCTGGATTCCCCGTCCCTCCACACAAACCCAGCCCCTCAAAAACCCGGAGTTCGTGGCTCTGTTGGCCCACGCGGAACGCGGTGTCCCGTGGAAACGCCTCTGCCGGATCAGGAGTGCCCAGGACAGCACCCAGCACGGAGCCAAAGCCTCTCCCTGCCCCGGGGAGGTTCCCAACGAAGCCACTTAATAAACTGCAGGACAAGACACGCTCCTGTCCCATCCACACTCAGCTCCATCCTCTGTCCCAGGACAAGACACGTGCTTGGACCGGCCCCGACTCTGGGACTGACCCCTCATCCCAAATGACACATCCCAAAGGTTCAGGACCCTGCTCAGGACCTCCCTGCCACCCCACACTCTTCCTGCTGAGCTTCCAGCCCAGCTCTGAGTGCTCCTGCTGCCATTTTCGTGCTCCCACTTCCTGCTCACAGCAGGCAGCGAGTAGGAAGTGCCGAAATCCTCCGACCCTCTCGCTGCAAAAACCAGGAAGCGCCGGAGATCTCCTGAGAGAGGCTGTGATTTCGGGCTGGAGCCCTCTGCAAACATCTGGCCAGAGGGTTCACATCTGGACCCTCAGAGCGGGGCCCTCGCTCCCCATCCTCCTCCCAGAGCTCTGCTCTCTGGAACAGACACCGGGCAGAGCCACTCATGGATCATCCAGCTGGGAAAAACACCAAGGCACAGTCCAAAGCCTCTGGCCTCTCACTTCCCTCCTTCTCCCACCAGTGACACCCGTCCCTCCTGCTCGCTCACCCCTGAGCCAAGTCCAGCACATCCCACACCCTCTGCAGGAGCCTCCCGACATCCCATTACTCGGCAGAGCCTCCTAACACGTCCAAATCCCACGGGACACCTTTCCCGTGGAAAAATAAAAAGGTGTGGGAAGCTGCCCAGGGATTGCCAGCACAGGTCAAATCTCAGACGAGGCACAGACCTGTGGGCTGCACCGGCTCGTGCTCAGCCTCCAGAGGGATCCGGGCTACTCCAGCTCTTTTCCCGGGCCACATCCCTTCCCCACGAGGTATTTGGGAAGAGAAAGAGAGGTCCCCTCACAGCAAACCCACCCGAGGGGGGCAAACCCAGCCGTGCAGTGAGTGCTGTGCTCCCCCCCCCCCCAATCCCCGCTCCCTGCACGGGGAAAGGCAGCGCGATCAGCACCAAAGCATTCCAGCAAACCACAGGCTCGGCTCTCCCGCGTCCCAACGCCCGCTCTGGGAGGCGGCCGCGGGTCGAGGGACCCCGTGAGCGAGTGGAAATCCCTCCCTCGGCTCCCGCGGCTTGTCCGGGCTGAGCCCTGCACGCTCTCCGTGGGACGCCGGCTCCTCCCGGCTGGATCAGCTGCTTTTGGGAGCCGCCATCCCCCGATGCTTCCCCCGGCACCGGCACAGCCCAGGAGCGCCCGGAGCCTGGCACTGCCCACCCCGGGGGTGACAGCCCTGCCAGCACACGGGGGGCACCGACACCCACCCAGCCCCGCCTGGAGGCCGCAGACCCCCAGGGACGGACCCCGCGATCCGGACCCACCCCCTGCGAGGAGCTCCTGGATCCCAGCGACCCTTCCCGGGACGCTGCGAGCCCCGGGGGCTGCGGGGAACGGGACCGGGAGGGGCCGGGGCTGAGCGGGACGGAGCCGGGACGTACCTCGGGCGGGGCCGGCGACAAAGGCGATGCCGGAGGGTCCCGGGGGGGGGGCGGTGGGCGACCCCGGGGGGCTCCGCGGGGGCTTCGGCTCCACCTGCGGCGCCGCCGCCGCGCCGGAACCGGGCGGGAGGAGCGGGGCGGCCCCGGCGAGGGCTGCGGGCGGTGCCGCTCCGCCCCCGGCACCGGACGGGACGGGGCGAACCGCGGGGGCGGGCGGTGATTTGGGGAGGGGGGGGTCCGAGCCGAGGGACCGCGAGCGGCTCCTTCCAGACATCCCCGGAGGGGTGGGAGAGACCCGGGCAGCGGGAATGTGGGGCGAGTGCCGGTGGCTGGGAGTCAAATCTGACCGCGAGCTGCCCCATCCCGGGGATGGCTGAGCTGGGGAGAGCTCTGGGAACCGAATTGGCGTGGAATTCCTGGATTAAGGCACCGCACCTGCCTCTGCCCGGGGTCGCGCTCCCTGTCGGGGTTCCCCCATCGCCCTCCCCGGGGGACCGGGAACCGAGGGGAGGAGGGATGAGCCGAGGGGCAGGAGAGCGGGAGAATCCTGCGGGATGAGGAGGGGATGTGTAAGGACATCCCTCAGGACGGTGGGATCATCCCCACGCGGCGCCCAGGGGGGGAAAACGGAGCACCACAAGAGGAAGAAACGGAACGGAGCTCGGAGCGAAGGAGGTGGAGGAGCTCAGGGCCATCAAATCCCGTCCCAAAGCCCGGCGATATCCCGAGATTCCCTGGCTGCCAGCGAGGGGAACAACCCGCGCCGGCGGCTCCGCGGCGAGGGAACAGCTGCTCTTCCAGGAAATCCAGAGCGCGGGGGGGATTCTCCAACCGCTGGATTACACTTCTCTTTTCCAAGGAAGAAATCACTTCAGGCTCAGAGCAAAGCCCTGCCCGAGCCCGGAGGGGGAGACCTGGGGGAGCCACGGCCAACTGCAGCCCCGGGGGGCTCGAGGAGGGGGGGAACAAACCCCGAAGCACGAGGGAGCTGGTGTTTCTCTCTTACAAAACACCAGCTCAGGTTTGGGCTGGAAAACCGGAGTTTTCCTGGTCTCTGGATCCACCTTGGAAACCCCTGAGCTTTTCCCATTCCCATTTTGAAGCAGCAGCCGGGCTGCAACCCCTCTCAAAAATTACCTGAACACCACAAGCAAAACCCACCTTCAACAGCAAACAGACCCCACTGAGACCTCCCTCCAGCCAGGTGAGGGGCTGGGATCGAATTATTGAGGAATTCCACCCGCAGCAGCCTCGGGGTCAGTGCAGATGACCCAGGGATGATTTCGGAAGCCCAGCCGGTATTTTTAGCCTGGAGAGTGAGGCACTGCTTCCCTTCCCGGAGTCCCTCCTCCCATCCAGAGCAGGCAGGGGGGGGACATTGCAGAACCCGCCGCCGGTTGGGAAAGAAACGGGTTCTTTTGATCGGGGAGATGAAGGTGCTTCACCCCCACACGTTGTGCAACCCCCCCGAGACGAGAGGAGGGCGCTCCGGGCCCCTCCCTGCAGGGGCTCAGGGCGGGTGGGGAGGCTCCTGCAGCACCCCCGGGGAGCTGGAAGGCATGAGGGGTAAGATTGGGAACATCCACAGGGCTAAGGGGGGCACTCCTGGCCCCCCAAATGGCAGGAGCCACCAGGGTGTGCCGAGGTGCCCTCCACACGCTCCTCCCAACCTCTGCCTTCCTATCACAGATTTTCCTCCCTCTCCCCACCCCCGTTTTTGCCCTGCTGGGGGTGGAATTCGGGACGCGGGACGGGCTGGCCCAGCAGGCAGGTGGGTGAGTTGCTGACTTGGGCACAAGGAGAGCCCGGTGCCTTCTTTATTTGCTGCTGATGAGACGAGAGCAGAAACTCACACCCTGGAGTTGGGCAAGAGCCGGGAGGAGCTGCTCTGGGGAGCAGGGAGAGAGCAGAGGGGGATCAGCGGGCACTGGGGACATGCCCTGGGCACGGGAGGGGTCTGTGTGTCACAGCTCAGGGGCCCAGCACAGCTCTGGGAGGAGGGAACGGGGCCAGAGCAGGGCTGAGCGGGTCCTGGCCGTGCTGGGCAGGCATTACCCCACTCCTGGTCGGTTTTTATCCCCGCTTTCATCCTGCCTGCAAAGCACCCAGCACGGCCAAGCAGCCACCACTCAGCAGTTTCAGCTTCTCCACTTTCATTCAGTAAAACTATTCATGTCTCATGCAAATCTGGCAGCGTGCAGAGCGCTCTGCACACAGGAACTCGGGGAATAAATAGCTTTTCTCCTGCACAGGCCCTTGTCTTGCACCACCCCTGTGTGTGCCACGGTGGGTCCACCCTCCCCTCGGCTTCCCCAGCACCCTCTGGGCACCCTCAGACACCCCAAAGTGGCAGAAGCCCTCGAGGTGCTGCCACCAGCCACCCCATTTCCCCCTCCCCAGCCACCCCCAGCCCTCTGCCTCTGCTTTGAACCGCTCAGTGCCACGTGCTCGGGCAGTTTGTTTTAAATAGGCACTCCTTGAATAAGCCCAACAAAAATACCCCCCCCCCGTGTCCCGCTGCCGGGCGTGAAACCGCAGCACGGCAAAGAGGAACCGTCGACTTCGACAACAAAAACCCCAAAAAAACACAAATAAACCCACCCAAAAATAAAGTAAAAAATCAAAATAGTCGCACGCTTCTGCCTGTTTTACCCCGCAGCCCCCCCGGGGGTCTCCTCAGCCCCCGGCCCCTTCCCCCGCGCCGCTCGCGGGGCTTCGGTTGCGGCCCCAGGGGAGAGAAAAACATTTGCTTTTAAAAACAGGAAAATGTGATTGTCAAACCACAACAATGGGCCGGGAAGGGGCCGGGAAGGGGCCGCGGCGGCTCCGAAATTTCGCTCCAAAACAGCCGGCGAGTGACTCAAAGTTTCTGCTCCGAGCCCGGACGGCCCCGCGCCCCCTCCCGGCTCCGAGCGGGACTCGGGGCCCTCTCAGAAATAAACCTTCGGGGGAGCTTTCCCTGCTAACCGGGCGCCGAAGCCGCCCCCAGAAAAGCCTCTCCCACAGGGTTTGCAGGCGCAGAGACAGCCCGGTGTCCACGGGAAGCGCCCACAATCCAAGATGAACTCAGCGAGGCAGATAAACCCCCCCGGCTCCCGGCGCTCGGGTACCCCAGGGGCTGCTCTCACCCAGCCAGTCCCCCCCTCTGAAGTCACTTTGGGCACCAGCTCTCCCCCCTTTCACCCCCAGGGTCCCACGAGGTGTGATGGCCGAGTTTCTGTGCATGTCCCAGCCCCTCTGAGAGCCCGAGAGGAGCCCAGACCGGCTCTGGACAACTGTGGAACGAGCACAGAGAGCTAAAGGTGACACCCAACGAGGCAAAATCGAGTTCTGAGGATGGAGATGTCAAAGCTGTGGCTGCCCCTGGATGCTTGGAGGTGTCCAAGGCCAAGTTGGAGCAGCCTGGGCTAGTGGAAGGTGTCCCTGCCCATGGCAGGGGAGTGGAATGAGACGAGCTTTGAGGTCCCTTCCAACCCAAACCATTCCCAAACCATTCCACGATGAAGGTCCCTGAATCCCTGCGGGTCACACGGGGTCAGGACCATGAACTCAGCACACCCCGACCCTGTTTCCTGGCAGACACCACCCAGGCCCTCACTGGGCACCAAACAAGGTGCAAACACAGCTCCAACAGCCCATCGGAGTCTCCCCTTCTCCGAACCTCACCAACCTTTCCCCTCCACCTCCAGAGTCTCCTCGGCCTTCAGGGACACCTAAAACCGCCCTGGGAGCCACGGTGGTGACGTCAGCAAGAGGACAGAGATGCTCAGCGAGGAGCAGAGGGCAAAGAAAGGCCCAAGAGACCCATCAGGTGGGTTGGGCGAGGGCACCGTGGAGAGGACGGGGTACCTTTGTCGTCGGAGCTCATCCGCTGCCCTTCAGGTGTCCCTCTCTCTGCCCCGCTGCACGTGCCGGTGCCCAGGCAGGGAGAGCAGCCCTGTGGTGTGTGGAGCAGCCCAAGCCCTGCCCTCGAGCTTTCTTCTCAGCAGTTTCCATGCCTGGTTTCAGAATGACGAGCCCCGGAGCGGCGCCCGCTCTCACCGGCGGGTTTGTCTCGCATCCTTCCCTCTCGCACCCGGCCGGGGACCGACCCGTTTCAAAGTCAGATGAAGCTGCCAGAAGCCTCTGGGGCTCCACCAACCTTCTGCAAAGCCCTGCAGCCCTCGCAGAGAAAGGGGTTGTTCCCATGAAAGATCCCACTGGCGTCGCTGGGATTCCCGAGCGATGGAACATCCCGGGAGCAGACGCAGGAAGATGCCCGGTTTAACATCTGGGAGGTGCAGGGAGGCTAAAACTGGAGCGGCCTCAGAGCCACCCACACTGACCCAGGAAGGGGGAAAATCCCTCAATTCCAGGAGTTGCATCCTGGAGCTCGGATTTCCCGACAGCAGCAAACGCCTGACGGACGAAGGGCTGGTGAGAGACGAGACAGGAGAGGACGAAGGGGTCACTGTGCCCCGGTCCTGCCAGGATGAGAGGAATGGAATTCCCTGAGGGCAAGCCTAGGGAAGAGCAGGAGTTGTCCCAGCTCTCTCAGAGCCCCCGTGTCGCTCTCCCTGTGTGATATTCCCAGAGTTGGCTCTTGCCACAGCCATCCCGGGGGGATGTGGCTCTGCTGTCCGGGGCAGACACAGGACCCTGGTGCTCCACGAGGAGATGAAGCTCTTCATCCACCTGGGGAGGCTGCAGGTCCCATCCCCACCGGAGCAGCCGTGGTGGGACACCAAGGAGGAGGCCAAGAACAAGAGGGAGAGTTCCAAAAGTGTCGTTATCCAGGATTGCTGGAGGCAGAGAACCGGGGCTGGTCCTTCTGCTGGGCAGGACCCTGTGGGTCAGACAGTGGCTCAGAGTCTTGTGTGTCCCACTCACCCACTCTGGTGGAAATTAGTTCTCTGCCTGCGATTGCCCCTCTGTTCACAGATGGCTAACGTGTGTTTTTAGTCTAAATAACTTTTATTTTGGGTAAAAGGCAAATGGCAAATCAGGAGAGGGCCCAATGCAGCTGCCACGAGGCACAAGACTTGTCTGCCTCCCCTGCCAGGAAATGAATGGAGTGCCAGCCAGGGGCAGCTCTCACCTGGGAAGGACTGTGGGCAGCAAGTGCTCCCAGGACCATTGAGTCCAGTTTTAGCTGCCTGAGACTGAGATGGTGCCAAATTGTCCACCATTGTCCAGTCCCCACGTCCCCCTCCCATGGTGTTTATTGTCCTGACTGTCCCCTGGTGCCTGAAGAGAGCAGCAGAAATTAAAGGCACACACAGAACAGAGCTGTTGTTTTTTTTGGTGGGGAAATAAAACCCACAGGGAAAAGCATCCAGTTCTCTGTAAGACCCCAGTCCCAACATTTCCTCTGAGAGAATTCATGGATTCGCCCTCACAGGTGAGAGACATCCCGAGCCACGGAATTTCCCCTCATTTTACATCATCGAGGAATCAGGTGGGTGATTTGGGGATAAAAGAGACATTCCCCAGCAGAAGGGGGTTTTTAAGAAAGGCAGGGTCAAATTGTCCTCTTATGCAATGCTGCTGCAACTCAGAAAATCTAAAGCTGCAGGACATAAATCAACCACCAACTGCCTGGGGTTAAAGAGAAACTTCCTCCGGTGACAGCCTGTTGCACAAGTGCCTCTAACGGGAGCTCCTGCCTCCCAAAATCTCTGTTGGAAAGGGGTGATTGGGCTGCTGGGCTGGGGCTGGAAGAGCCTTTCCGTGCCCTTCTGCTCTGATCCATCTGATGGCATCTTCCTCCAAAGTCAGCAGCCCCCATCTCTGTTCCGGGGATCAGCGCAGGCTGAGGTTGGTCCCACATCCACCTGAGCCCTTTCCGAGCCCTGCACTGAGGACCAAAGGGACCAGAGGGGAAATTCAGGTGGGATATTGGGAAGAAATTCCTCCCTGGGAGGGTGGGGAGGCCCTGAGGCTGCCCAGAGGAGCTGTGGCTGCCCCATCCCTGGGAGTGTCCCAGGCCAGGTTGGAGCAGCCTGTGCTGGTGGAAGGGGGGGGGATGAGATGATCCCTGAGGTCCCTTCCCACCAGGAACATCCTGTGACTCTGACTCTGTGCCTTTAGCACCTTCCCCAGCTCTGACTCAGGGCCTGGAAAATCTCAGCCTCGAGGCTCTGGGGCATCCCTGGCCCTGACCAGGCCATGAGCACACCCAGCCTCTGTCCACCAGCCCCAGCTCCTGCCCAGCCAGCGATCCCCGTCCTCCAGAGCCTCTTCCCACTTCACTCCAGCGAGTTCAGACATTCCCACCAGCTCTTTCTGGCTGAAACTCGGACTATTTACATTTTAACCCTTGTCCCGTCCCAAAAATAAAGCCCAGATGAGGAGAAATCACTGCGGGGGTGGGAGCAGGGGGAGCCGAGCTTTGGGGCAGGGAAAGCCGAGCTTTGTGGGGCAGGGAAAGCCGAGCTTTGTGGGGCAGGGAAAGCCGAGCTTTGGGGCAGGGAAAGCCGAGCTTTGGGGCAGGGAAAGCCGAGTTTTGGGGCAGGGAAAGCCGAGTTTTGGGGCAGGGAAAGCCGAGCTTTGGGGCAGGGAAAGCCGAGCTTTGTGGGGCAGGGGGAGCCGAGCTTTGGGGCAGGGGGAGCCGAGCTTTGGGGCAGGGGGAGCCGAGCTTTGTGGGGCAGGGAAAGCCGAGTTCTGGGGCAGGGAAAGCCGAGCTTTGGGGCAGGGAAAGCCGAGCTTTGGGGCAGGGAAAGCCGATCTTCGGGCTCTGCTCCCCCCCGGGATGCCCGAGCGGGGCCGGCGCTGCCTCTCGCCTTGTTTGGGGGCTGTTCTGCCGCGGGTATTTTTAGCCGGTGCCGCCCCCGGGCTGTTTCGCTGCAGGATGTCCGGTTCGGAGCGTCTTTCTGGGAATCCCACGTTCTCTGAGTGTAAACAGCCCCATTGAGCCGCTCTCGCCGTCAGGTGTGAGTCAAACAGGAAGAAGGGAGGGTTTAACCGTGGAAAACACACACACACACACAAAAAAAAAAGTGCCCTGGATGAACTGATCCCACAGCCCTGCCCTGGGTAAATGGGATGGCCAGTGGGATGCTGGGGGTGATTCCCAAGGGATGCTGATCATCACACTTTGGCTCTGCAGCTCCTCCACCACCCGCTTTCCTTGCAGGCTCCGGTGTTTTGCCCGTGCCACCCCCTCTGAAAAGGGAGGTTTGGGTGATTTTTGAGGCCTCAGCTGCTGCTTTTGTTGTGGCTGTGGGAAAAAGGGCCCTGGAGCAGCAGAAAGCTCCCTGTGTGAGGATGTGTCGCTTCAGGGACTTCTCCCCCCCCCCGCTACCCCTGAGCCCAAAATACGAACAGAAATTGAGGCAAATCAGGGTTAAAACGGGCTGGGAGGGCTGGGGGTGTCCAGCCTGGAGAAGGGAAGGCTCCAGGGACACCTTAGAGCTCCTTCCAGGGCCTCCAGGAGAGCTGGAGAGGGGCTGGGGACAAGCGCTGGAGGGACAGGACAAGGGGCACTGGATTCACAAGGGTGCTACAAAGGACCTGAACCCGGTAGGAACGTGAGACACGTGGAGCATCCACAGGGACTGTGACTCCCAGGACACCTCAGCCCACAGGAGAGGTTCCCCCTGATGGCCCCAGGGGAGGGGGGGGCTGGAGCACGTTGTGCCATCTCTTATCTGACTCATTTCAGTGCCTGGGGGAAACCCTGGCACCGATAAACAGCTCCTGCTCCCGCCCCCGCCTTCGCCAACCGAAATCTGGGGCCTATTTTTAACCCCAAAAGCCCCTCTGAGAGCGGGGGAGGCCGCAGGGGGGGATGGGGGGGTGGGTTGGCACCCCCGGCTTTGGTGGGGGGGATGCAAAACCAAACAGCCCCAGCTCTTGGTTCTCCACCACATCCCCCGAGTCAAACCCCTCGGGGCTGCCCTTTCCCCAGGGGGGGCTGGAAGAGGCCTCCAGGCTGGAGAAGAGCTCTGGAAGCGGCAGGAGAAGCAGGATTTTGGTTCCCCAGCCCAAGTGTGAGCGGGGAGGGCCGGGGTGAGACCAAGAGCTCGTCCTGCCGGGACTTTGGAGAAGGGGAAGCAAAGCCAGGGTTGGCAAAGCCTCCGGCTGCTGCAGGGGCTGAGCTTTTCCTGCTCCTCCAGCCCCGCTCTGTGGTCAGGGCAGGACACCTCGTGCTTGCTCCGGGCTGGTTCTGGAGAAGGACGAGGCTTCCAGGCCTCCCTCGGGAAAACACCTCCGCTCCCAAACACTGCAGGAGAGCCTGGTTGTAATTGCTGCCCCAACAAAGGCTGCCTTGAGCAGGAGAACCGTCCCAGCCCTGCCACGGGACCACACCTGAGGCTTCCTTTCCAAAGCCACCACACTGCCTGTGAGGCCTTTGGGATCCATCAGTTCTGGGACAGCTTTTTCTGGCTTCGGGAACATTTCTGTGGCCAAGACTCCCAAATATCTTTGCTCTTCTCCCTGCACACCACAGTGTGAACCCCCAGAAGGATTTGATCCTCTGGCTGCTCCAGCCACAAGCCCCAGTTGACCCTTTTTCTCCCATTTTCCGCCTCAGCTCCTCACACAGATTTGCCGCCTCTCCCCAGGTACAGACAAAATGCTTCAGTCATCGAATCAGAAAATGCTTTGGGTTGGAAGGGACCTTAAAGATCATCTTCATCCCACCCCCTGCCATGGGCAGAGACACTTCCCACTATCCCAGGTTGCTCCAGCCTGGCCTTGGACACTTCCAGGGCCGGGGCAGCCACAGCTTCCCCGGGCACCCTCAGTGCCCCACCACTCTCACTGCAAACAATTTAAGGAGGGGGTTTCCTCTTCTCGGGGCACTTCAGCCCCAAGCAGAAAGCTCAGCAGCTCAGAAACGACTAAGGAGACACAAACCAGCCTCTCAAGGCCCGGAGCAGGTCCCGGTTTCCCCTGCAGGGAGTCCCAGCCTGTGCCAGAGGGGGTTTCTCTGCCTGTCCCGGTCCCGCCGGTCCCGCTCGGGCTCTTTGTGCTCCGTCGCAGGGATGGGCTGTAAAACCTTCATTTCCTGACACACACGCACGCACGGGACGGGGCCGAGGGGTCGTGTTTTGGCCAACCTGCCGTTTCCACGGCAACCGGCGGTGATGTCAGCGCCCTGCAATGATGCGGAGGGGCCGGGGGGGTGCGGAGCTCTCCGGAGAAGGGGCTGCGCTGGTGGGGGACGCGCTCGCCGAGGGCTGGGCCCGCAGGAGGAGTTTTCCTTGGATGGCTCCGAGCACCAGACCATCCTGCCCTCTCCCTCCTCCTCCTCCTCCTCCAGCTCCCATCTCTCCGCGCATCCCGCAGCGTTTTATCCCCCCCCACCCGACACCGTCCCAGCCGGCCGCTCTTGCACAACTCCGGCTGAAGCCTCGCGGCGTCTCCTCTGCGGCATTCCCAGGATCAATCCCGCCCTCGCCGTCCCTCGGGAGCTGCTCCGCTCCCCCTTCCCCGGCCGCTTCCCCCCCCTTCCCCTTCGTCCCTCCCGCCGCTTCTTCTTCCCGTCACCGATTCCCTCCCCTTTACGACAGGCAGAGAATTAAAACCTCGGGCGCCGCCGGCCCATCTGCTGCCCCCGGGGCGCTCCCAGCCCCGTGTCCGTCTGTCTGTCTGTCTGTCCGGGCTTCCTGCGGCCGGAGCCACCCGATACCGCAGCGCTTCACCTCTGGGCACGGCCGGGGCGGCTCCGGGAGGCTCCGGGACAAACCGGCCGAGCAAAACCATCCCCGTGTGCCCGAGGGGACGGGACAGGGCAGCCCGAGCAGCTTTTTTCCACCCAGAAACGCCGGCACTCGTGGGAAACATCGGCTCAAATCCCATCCCTGATGATTTGTGGGACTGACCTGGACACGTGGGTGGGAAGGGACCTTAAAGATCATCTCGTTCCACGCCTTCCACTAGACCGGGTTGCTCTAACCTGGCCTTGGACACTCCCAGGGATGGGGCAGCCACAGCTTCTCTGGGCAACCTCAGGCCCTCCCCACCCTCCCAGGGAGGAATTCCTTCCCAGTATCCCACCTAACCCTGCCCTCTGGCAGTGGGAAACCCTTCCCTTTTGTCCTGGCACTGCAGGCCCTTGGAAATAGTCCCTCTCCACCTTTCCTGCAGGTTCCCTTCAGGTCCTGGAAGGCCACAATGAGGTGACCCCAAAACCTTCCCTTCTCCAGGCTGAACAATCCCAGTCCTGCCTAAAGACCCTCCTGGCACAGCAAACAAACAGGTAAAGCTGTGGGGTTTAATCCAGGCCTGGTTTAATCAAGGTCTGGTTTAATCCAGGTCTAGTATGATCCAGGTCTGGTTTGATCCAGGTCTGGTTTGATCCAGGTCTGGTTTGATCCAGGTCTGGTTTGATCCTGGTCTGGTTTGATCCTGGTCTGGTTTAATCCTGGTCTGGTTTAACCCCTTGCTCGTGTGTCGAGTCTTTCTGTGACACCAGGAAAGGGGTTTAAACTGACCTGGGACAAACACACCTTCCTTGGCAGCAGAGGAAATAATGCCCAGGTAAAAAAATAAAACAAAACCAGAAGGAAAGGTTCACCCCGAGAACATCGACAGAACCAAAGGATTTGAGGCTGAACGTTCCTGTTTCCAACGCAAACAGCATCCCCCGACCCCCACATCCTTCCCCTGGGGACCCGACGCTTGGAGAGGGGAAAGAAAAAGGAAAAAAAAAGATAAAAAAGAGGGGAAAACCAAAACAACACCGAGGAAAACCTCCCAGAAATGCCTCACGAAAAGTGACCACTCAGCAGAGCGAGGTTTCCTGCGCAGTGAGAGTTGGCCGAGGGAGCCAACAGGAAATCACTGCTTCCTGCCTGCAGAGGAAGCTCCTATCTCATGCCCGTGATCAAAAACAAACAGCACTTCAATTAAACAAACAAAGGGCCGAAAAACTCCAACAGCTCCAGCCTGGGCCGCCTCCAGCCCGCGGGGAGGGGTGGGGGGGGGGGGAAGGCGTCCAAAAATAAGAGGCTTTGTAACCTTGAAAAGGCGCTTCAGGCTCTGCCTTTCCTCCCCCCCTCCCACCCCAAAGCCCCGCGGGGAGCAGGAGGGATCCGGAGAGAGGGATGGGCGAGGGGCGGCCCCGGGACATCCCAAATTCCCGGGTGTGGGGACGGGGCAGAGCCAACAGCCAGGGCTGTGTCCCAGCTCAGCCCCAGGGCAGGCAGGACCCCCCCAAACCCCCCCCCAGTTTCACCCCAAGGAAACTCCAGCTCAGGCATCGCGCTCTGAGAAGGTTTTTCAAGGGGGCAGGGGGAGCAGCTCGGTGTCCCCCTGACCCTCTGGCAGGGAGGGGAGCTGAGCTCACCCTCCACCAGCCCCAAGGGCTGTTTGACTCTCCCTCCTGCCCCAGGCCCGGCTCAGGTTCCCACGGCCTCGCGTGGATTTGGGCTCTGTTTCGTCTCGGGTTTGCTCTGAGATTTGGTTTCATTAGGACAGGAACGTTTCCCTTCTGCTCTGCTGCAGAAATCAGGTGCTGGTTTGACTCGGTGCCTCAAGTGTGGTGGATCTGGGGAATGGGAAGGGGGAGCTGTGCTTCTGACACCTGAGCAGAGCAGGATCCCCGGGCTAGGAGTCATTCCTAGGAGACCTTCCCACAGCAACACGACCTGGAGCTTCTCATCATTTCAGGGTTTCACCTCCCCCCCCCCCAAAAAAAAAAAAGAGCAGCCAGAGGATGCTGAAGGCTGGGAAAGGTCCAGGAACCTCGTCTTGAAAGATGCCAAAACAAGAGCGGAGCAGATCCAAGCCCGGAGCGAGGGAATAACTATTCCAGAGTCCCCCACAGCCCTGCAATGACTTGGCCAGCCAGTTCCAAGGAGGGGGGAAACGTGTGTGGCCACCTGGGCCTTTCTGTGTGGCCACCACACACGAGCTCAGCAGTTTGCTGGTGCTGTTGGAACCCTCAGGTGCAGCCACTGCTCGACTCCTGCAGCTCACACGGGACTTTTTCCCTCCTCATCCTCCTGGTCTGGCGGTGGGGGGAAATGAGTTTGCCTTTCTCCTGGTGTTCTGGCTGCTGCCTGGTTTTATTTGCTTGGAAAGCAAAAACTCCCTGGTGGATCAGCCAGGCCCAGTTAATGCATATTTGAAGTGCATCTTCCCACAGTTTGTGGAGAGGAGACACCGAGTGTCGCTGGGAATATTGGAATCACTGAGGTGGGAAAAGGCCCCCAGGAGCATCGAGTCCAAGTGCTGAGCTCACAGCTGGGCACTGTGAGGGCTGTCACTCCCTGTGCACCACGAGGGTGGCCAAACATGCTCTTTGACTCCCAGTTTACTGACCGGTCCCCGTGGCCATTTCCAAGCACTTTGTCCCGGTTTCCCTTCCTTGTGTGTGACCCCCAAGTCCAGCCCCACCATGGGAATGGGGCTGGAAAGCCTGGCCAAGGAGAGCCAAAATCTCTGAGAGTCCATCAGGATTCCAAGAAGCTCCATCAGGACTCCAAAAAGCTCCATCAGGTGGGACCTTGAGCGTTCCCAGGGATGGGGCAGCACAGCAGGGACAATTCCCAGCAGGGTTGGATACAGATCTCCTGTGCCACAGGAACGGCCCCTGGGGCTGTTTGCCCTCTCAACACTCCCATCTGAGACTTCTCAAACAATGTCAGGTCCTTCCCACTGCAGGACCTGAGCCCTGGCCTGGTGGATAAAAGACTTGCTGATGCAGTTCCGTCCCTTGCTGGAAAATCCAGGCAACATCCCTGGAAAGTTGATTGCTGCTATGGAAATGCTGGCCCGTTTCCTCGTGGTGGGAGTGCCAGGAGCAGGGATGAGCTCCTGGAGGCTGCTGGGGTTGGGGGGGGTGAGGGGGGGCTGTGGGCACTTGGAGTGGCAGTGAAGTTCTCCTCCCCTCCTGAAAACCACGGGAACACAAATCTGCCCCGGGAAAGCTCCGTGAAATCTGAAGGTTTCGTTTAAATTTATATAAAAACACGAGTCAGCTCCTGCTGGAGAAACACCCCCCACCCCCCCAGCAGGAGCACAACAGCCCTGGGGTCTCCTCTGGCTGCAGATCAGTGTCCAGCCTGGATCTGCTCCTTTCACCCCCCTCACTCTGCTGCTCTAAAGGCCAATTTTATCCAACCCCTTCCACCGGGATTTAAGGTTTGAGTGGCATTTTCCCTGATCCTCCCTGGAGTTCATGTCCATCCCGCCCATCCCCACCCACAGACTGTCAGGGACACCAGAGAGCTGCCCAAAATCGCTGGATTTAGCAGAGACCAAGAGCAAAGACACAAACACGGCTGGGACGGAGGGAAAACGCTCCAACTGCACCAGGGCTGGGATTCCATGGAGAGCAGAACCCAAAACTGCTGCCCTGAGTGCCCACACAACAGACTGCACAGGCTCTCCGGGTGACTCTGCAGGTCTCAGAGGATTTCCAGCATGTTTTGAACGGTTTCTGTGCTGCAGAACATGGGAGGACTTTTCGATTCGCAGCACAAGAACACACCGTGCTCCAACAGCTCCCTGAACCTGCCCAGAGCCCCAGACAGGCTCAGTAATGCCCTGATGAGCAATAAAAGTGTCCCTTTTATGCCTTGTTTGATCACTCCCCATTTATGGGGCCCAAGATGCCACAAGTCACGTTTTGTCACGTTTGGGGACTCAAAGAGGGGGGTGCTGAGGTGTGGGGGGCACTCAGTGGCAGCTCCTGGACTGCGTTTAGAGCCATGAAAACCAACTCCTCGGCCTGGGGGTCACATCCCACTGGGGCAGGGAAGCCTTGTGGGCCTCCCAGCAAGGTTTGATGCCACCACCACACCACGTGTGACTCAGCTCTGGTGTCCTGGGAGGGTGAAGAGCGGGGTCAGGGCTTGGGAGATGCAGGTTCAGGAGCAGCTTCATCGCTTGTCCCGAATTCTCCCTCAGTTAATTTGCATCCTGCTGCTGCCGAGGTGTCCCTTATCCCACCTCCTGCTCTTTGTGCAGGGAACAGCCTGAGCAGATCACCGGGGCAAAGCCGGACCCCGACAACGCTCCACGACACACCCGGGGCCTCTGCCCACCTCCTGCATCCCCAGGAGATGCTCCTTTCACACCCTCCCGTCCTCACACAGCCCTCACCTCCCGGCCCAAGCACCTCCGGGTCCTGCAGGCATCTCCCACTCCCCTCCCGCCGCCTTCCCGAGCTCCTCTCTCAGCACCCCCAGCCCCGCACGGCCCCGGAGCCGCGGGGGGACCCCCGTCCCCTCCCTCCCTCCCCTCCCCTCCCTCCCCTCCCACAGCCGGGCTCGGTCACGCCTGATTGCATCATATTTGTTTTTCTTTGCCTTTGAGCTCACGATTCCTCCCTCCCCAAAGAGCCAGGTTTTGACAACCCCCCCTCCCCAAATGTCACAACGCGGGGAACCAGCGGGGACCCAAAATCCAGGGGCGGCAAAGGCTCCGCTCGGGAGCCCCGGCGGGGACGGCGCTCGGGCGGGGACGGTGGCAGCGCTTTCTGGGGCGGCCGTGGTCGGGTCTGGGCGGGTTTTACACTCTCAGCATCCGCTCCTGATCCCTCCCGATCCCTCCAGAGCGGAGCGAAGCCCCGCGAACCCCCCGGGAGCGGCGGCGCTGAGGGATGCGGGGAGCGGCAGAGCCGCCAGATACTCACCCTGGCTTTGTCCTTGCATCCAGAGGAGTTACAGCCCTTGGAGATGAGGTCTCATTGTTCGAGCTGCGCTTTAAGGGAGGCAGCTGCTTTCTTTATATCTCGAGATTCACTGAAGTTCAGGAAGAGAGAGAGAGAGAGAGAGAGAGAGAGAGAAAGAGGGGACGGCGAAAGGGGAGGGACTGAGCCAAGGGCCCAGAGGCCGTATAGAATGACAATGGAAGGAAATGCTTTATCAAACCTAGAAAGCCAACCCTGCCCTGGGAACACAGAGGGAGAAAAAAAAAAAAAAAAAGAGAAAGAAAAAAAAAAAAAACTTGCAGAAGAAAAGCGAGTTCAGCGGCCCCGGGTCCCTCCCTTGGCAGCAGAGCCCTCCCCCACCAGCCCCTCGCTCCGGACACAATGCGAGGAGCCGGTGGAAGCCGTCAGGCTCAAACACCCTTTTTTTTTCCCCCCCTCTCCCATTAAACAGAGAGAAATTTCAGTTCTTTTTCTTTTTTTAAAAAAAATAAAATAATAATAATAATAATGATAAAAAAAAAATAAATCCGACGAGCCAACCCTGCCCGGGAATGGGAATGTGACGCTCTTCCCCCTCCCCCGGCTCCAGCCGTCCAAGTTTCTATGAGTCAAACGTTTGCAATGTGTTACCGAAATGTTACCAGGCTGGAATGCGGCATCCAGAGGGTTCAGCTCGTAAAACTTTTGGTTGTTGGCCCGGGAGAAAGTGTCACCGGCACAGAATTCGGGGTCTTCCTCTTCTTCCTTTTGTGTGTTTTTTTTTGTTGTTTTGTTTCCCCCATCCCGGAGAGGGTTAAGTGGCTGTGAGGGGCTGAGATGCGATGGGGCATCAACGCAGCGCTCCCCGTCCCGAGGGAAACTGTGCCGATCGCTGGGAAAGGAGGGAAACGGGCAGTCTGAGAGAGCAGGTGGGAAAGGGGGGGGGGCAGAGAGAAATAAAACCGGGAATTCTGGTTGGAAGGGGCCATAAAGCTCATCTTGGTCCTTCCCCTAGACCGGGTTGCTCCAAACCCCATCCCAGGGCACAGCTCAGCTGCGGGAGCACAACTTCCCAGGCACAAACTCTGGGACTGTGGGGTCAGAAAAGCGCTGTTTGCTCCTCTGACAGTCCTGAGGTTTTGTCCCAGGATGGGAAATTCCGCCCAAGGGGACATTCCAGGCCCGGCATCTCCCCTGGACTGGCACAGGCTGCTGAGGGATGCAGGTGCAGCATCACCCACTGGATCTGATGGGAATCAGGGACACCAGGCTGGTTCTGCAGCCCCAAGTGTCTCACTGTCGTGGTGGGAGGCAGAACTGAGTGCCCAGGACAGGGTCACTCCTGCTCCAGGGCTCAGCCAGGTCTGGATGAGGAGCCACAAACTTTTCCCTACTTGGATATTTGGATTATTTTGCACGTGAATTGCCAAAAGTGGAGCCGCTCAAAGGCCAGGGGGAGATAAGAGACACTGCCCTGCTTAACAAAGAGACATTTCCATATCTGAGGAAGTGAGGCAATCCTGGCTAATTAGGATGACAGACCAAAGTCTCCCAGGAGGGAGAGAGAGAGAGAGAGAGAGAGAGAGAGAGAGCAGGAAAGATTAAAAAAAACCCAAACCTTTGTGTTGCAAAGGTGAAGAGACCAGAAAAGCTCCTGTTCTGCCAACTGGAGAACCCAAAGGGTTCTGTGGTGTGGCAGCTTTGAGCTCTGGAAGGGGCTGTGGTGGTGGATCTCAGGGGGTTCCTGGAGGTTTGGGGTCTCCATCAGAGACACCCGAGGGCAAACTGGGCATTTCCCTGCAGGACACCCCGAGAGCTGGGGGAGCCAGAGAAGGGGTTTGTGCATCCCAGTTCCCAGAGGGAGCGTTTCCCTGGAAGGACCCCGGGGGAAGTCGAGGCAGGGGGTGGAACTGGGTGAGCTTCCTGGTCCCTTCCGAGCCAAACCATTCCGGGGTGAGCAGTGTCCCGTTCACCTGCTGGGAACTGCAGGGCTGCTGGAGCAGGTGGGGCTGGGGGGTTTTGGGAAAACCTTCGGATAACAGTTTGAGCCCCAGCTCTGCAGTGCAGGGTCCTCACATCGATCCTGGGGCCGTGCAGGGGGCAGAGGCATCGACCCCCCCTACCCAGGGAGGTCCCCCTGGGGGTCTCAGTGTCCCTGCACAGCACAGGGGACACGGGGAGGCTCCAACCCCTCAGGGGAGGGGACAGATGGCCCCGCTCTGTGTCCACGTGGCAAAGGCCGAGAACATTCTGGGCACCTGAGACATCCATGACCCCAAAGCCCTTCCCACTGGGATGTGCTGATTGACTGAGGGCGACCCCGACACGAAATCCTCGTGGGATATTCCCACTGGCAACTGTCCAGCCACCCCCAGCAGGTTAAACCCACCCCTCCTCCTGGCTCAGGGGTGGAGGAGGCACCATCCACACCCACAGTGTCCCTCCCTGGAGGGACACCACACCAGCACCTCCCTGGAGGCCTCTCCCACCCGCAGATGTGCTTGAGCCACCTCCCATCCCGAGCCTGGGCTGGAGAAAAGGCATTTTAAGTGATTTCTCCCCCTCTGAAGAGGTTGGTCCCTGGTGGGCGATTCCACAGCGAGGGCGTGAGGAGGATCTTGCCTGGCCCTGGTCCCAGTAAATCACAGTTCAGAGACAGCTGAACTCCATTTTGTGATTATTAACCCCAGCCCTGCTCGTTTGTTTGGCCTGTCTGGGGCTAAATATAGTGATGGGCGCAGGGAGAATTGTGCTGCTGCTAAACACAACCCCCCCCCTCAAAAAAAAATGATTGAAAAAAAATACAAATCCAACAAAACAGGAAGGCTATGGCTGGGAAATGAGAAGCAGCTGTGAAGAGGAGGGATGAGATGTCGTACAGGGAGGCCTTGACTGCAAAACTTGCAGGAAAACGCACGAGGAATTTCGGAAGAGCTTTTGTAACTCACTGTCCTTCTGTCCCGGGGTGGCTTCTGGTCACGGCCCGTGAGTGCCAGGAGGGCACTGCCAGCGCTCAGCTCACCCCTCTGCCTCAGACCCACGTGCCAGGGCGTCAGCTGGCCAGGTAAACCCTGGTGTTTCCCTGCCAACCCCCTCTCCATGCAGGTGTGCCCGGGGGACGTTCCTGGGGTCACCCACACGCTCTTCCCCCCCTTCGCTCGCAGCTTCCTGTTTGCCCCGGGGAGTTGGGGGTGAGAACAGCCTGGCTGGGGCTGTTTTGGTGCAGCACAGCGAGGGAGAGGGGGGGAGGCTTCACCCAGGCTGTGGTTTTGGCAGCTGCTGGCACCAGGTTCTCCCCACAGGCAGGTGCTGCTCCCGCTGAGCCTGTGAGGAGGAGGAGGAGGAGGATAAGGGGGGGAGCTCAGATCTCACATCAAGGTGCTCATCTGCAGGGGAAGGAGCTCCCAACCGAAGTGCTGCCTGTGTGGTCGGCTTGTGGCGAGTCGGCCCAGCCCTCCCTGAGCCCCAGAGCCCGCTCTGGGGATGCACCTGCTGCTGCTGGTGCTGCTGAACCGCCCGGCCCTGGTTCTGCTCCTCGGCACAGCTCGGGGCTGGGAGGGGAAGGGGAGACTCCCCGGGCACAGCCCAGGCTCACCACACTCCTCACTCCTCCAGGGTGACAGGGGCTGCCAGTGTCCCTCGGTGGGCCCTGGGGAAAGGGCACTGCAGTGGGGGAATCCCGGGATTGTTGGGGCTGGAAAAGCCCCCCCAGGATCACCAAGCCCACCCTGTGCCCTGTCCCCACAGCACTGAGTGCTACTCCAGGCCTGCCTTGGACACCTCCAGGGGTGGGGACTCCAAACCTCCCTGGGCAGCCCCTGCCAGGCCCTGACCACCCTTTCCATGAGGAAATTCTTCCTCAGAGTCCTCAGTTCAGCCCAGGCAAAGCTCACCAAGGCTGTGCCTCCTGCCCACCCCTCTGGCCAGGACACCCCGTGTCCTGCTTTGGGTCTCCAAGCCCGGGTGATTTTCCAGCAGAGAGAGGAGAGCTGGGACAGTGGCACAGCCCTGGGGAAACTCTGGCTCTGGGCAAATTCTTTTGAAACCCTGAACTTCTTTTCCATCCCCAGTTTGCAGGAGCCAGGAGGGGTTTTAACCCCTCAGTTTGACGCTCCATCTCAATCCCACATGGAGGCAGGAGAGGGAGAATGTGGGCAGAGAGTCGGATTCCCTGTGCAAACCCCCAGTTGAGAGAAGTTTGATTTGCTGAGGCCAGGGGTAGCAAAGAGCTTGGACAGGAATCTGCACTAAACCTTTGACACACAAGACATTTCCCTTTCAGGCCAAGGCAAACAAAGGAAGGAAGTGTCTGGGACTTTTAAAGCGACCTAGTGGAGACAGGTAAGGGCAGATAAGGGCTGAAGGAAGAGTGGGCTGGGCAGGGGAAGTATCTAGTTTTGCAGATTTGGTGGAGTCCTGAGACCTCTGCAAAGCAGGGGAGGTGAAGCTGCCTGGGAAGGGACGTTGGCAGAGGGAGAAACGGGCTCAGCGTCCCCGAAGTGCTGAGTGAGGGGTTTCTGTTCATCCTCCGCCTTTTTTTCCACACACTTTGCAGAGCCCTCTGTGCCTCAGGCTGGCAGGACTGCCCTGCTCACCAGCTGATCACCTCCAGGCTCTGGGAATTCTCCCACCAAGCAGTGCTGGGCTCAGGTGCTCGGGCATTCTGGACCATTCCTGACAGATCCCACCATCCCTCTGCTTTTCTTCGGGGTGAAAAGAGCCTTTGCCCCTTTCCAGTGCTCAGATCCCCCTCATAAAATGAGCAGCTGGAGCTGTTCCTCCCCTGCAAAAGGGAGAAAACCCCTGTGTGATGGAGGGATTGAAGAAAATCACATCATTATAAAAAAAAAGGCTCTTCATTAATGCTGTTCCCTGTCCCTGCACCACTGGCATGGGGGACACAGGGGATCCTTGTGCTTCCAGCACTGGGAATGGGACCAGCAAGGAGTTTTCAGTGGGATACCAGTTGGGATGCTGCCTCTGACAGCACATCCTGCACCATCTCAGCTGCTGAGGGACCCCAGGCATCCCCTCCAGCCTTTCCCAAAATAACATCCCTCATTCCTCACCCCTGTAAAAAAAAAAAAGATTGTCCCAGATTTAAAATGCCAGGGCTAACCTGGCCTGGGCAGGGCTCATCTTCCTCTCAGGGTTTCTGTTCCTCCTTGGAGTCACCTGTGTGGTGACTCCCCGGGTCCCCTGCACGAACATCCCTCTGGGAATATTTTGCCCTTTGACCCCAACTCTTCCCACCCTCCACAGAATTGCTCCAGTTTCTTCTTCAACCCTTTTGCTCCCTCAGGACACAGCAGAGCAGGATTCAGTCAGGGCACACGGGAGGCCCTGGGGGACCCTCGGGATGGGTGGGGGGTAATTGGTGGCTCACAGATCCCCCCCCTGGGCCACTGGGTCTCACCTTTTTGGGGTGTTTTGGGCGCTGTGGGACTGGTTTCCCTGGGCAGCTCTCAGGCTCCCAAGCCCCTCCTCGTGCTCACAGCCAGAGTTCTGCTGCTCTCCCTGCCCCACATCAGCCCCCCATGGGTGCTCTGGAGCTTCCCAGCCTGGCTGAGCAGCAGAGGCTCTCGGGGCTTTTATCACCCCATCAGAGCAGTTGGGAGACAGTTGAGTGTCTCTCTGGGGGCTGATAGAAGGGAAGGCTTTGCTCTGGGAGATAAGGGGCCCTCCCTGAGGAGCCAGGGGAGGCCGTTGGTATCAGAGGGTCTTCCAGACACACCCTGAGCACGTGTGGGGTGCTGGGGCCTCACGTAGGCAGAGGGCTGGTGTTGAGGGCAGTTAACTGAACCCTCCCTATCATCTGCCTCCCTCTCCCTGGGATTGTTTCTCCCGCTGATCAAGCCCTTGCAGTGACCTCCTTGGCTCTCCAGGCTGTAAACAGTCAGATCCTCGTGGGTTTTTTGGAGGTGGATTCATTCAGCACCTCAAGGAAGGTGTTTCAGCCTAAGATTTTTTTGAAAGGCTTAACAGCTCCTTTTTCTGCTTGAGCAGCTGCCCAGCTCTCGCTGCAGGTTATGGGAGAGCTTCACAAGCATCCCCCGGGAGGTCTGGGGGAACCAGGAGTGTTCCTGGAGTGCAGCTCTTCCCTGTCAGCCCCAGGCAGAGCTCCCTGAGTCAGCCCACGGCAGAAAAACCCCTCTCTGGTGGTTACACGTCACCCAGTGCTCAGGTACCAGCAAAACCAGAACATCCAGACCACCTTTACCCAGAGGAATCAGCGGGTCCAGTTCCCAGAGCCAGGCAGATGAGGGAGGAAGAATCAGGGGGTGCACAGAGGCTGCACAGTCACAGCGTTTGAAAACAGGGAGGGCAAATATCGGAGGTGAGGAAGGAGCTGCTTCTGCACAGCGTGGGGTTCAGTGTGTATTATATAGAAACATATTTCATTTTAAACTCCCTTTTCATTTGAAGCTCCCCCGGGGTTCCTTGGGCCCCTCTCAGCTCCACTGAGAGGAGGATGAATGTCCTCCCCAGGCACCACAGGCTCTCCCAGGTCCTGCTGTTTCCCCTCCCTGTTTACACCCCAGGGAAGCCGCCGCTTCTCCAAATATAGATTTTTTTTTCATCCAAATCAAGGGGGGGGCGGGGACCGGAACGCTGTTAAAAAACAATCCAGAAACCTAAAAAGCGGCGCAAAAGCTTCGCTGCTGCTCGCGGGATTGGGGAGGGAAGGGAAGGGAGATGCAACACCCGCCGTGTGTGATCCGCGGGGATCCTCTGCCCTCTGCTGGAAACCAGCCCTGGAGCAGCAACAGCCCTTTCTTCCCCCAGGAAAGACGGATCCCAGACTTCGGGTCTCGGGTGCAGTTGGGGGCCCATCCTGGGCACTCCATGGGCAGCAGGAGCTTTCTGTGCCGGCACCTTTTCCCTGGGGAGGATCTTCTTCATCCGTGTGCAATTTTAGGCGCTTGTTTGCCTTTCCTGACCGGGTCGTTTGGTCTCATGAACGTTGTTGATCCCTGCAGACCCTGTCAAGTCTCCACTCCACAGATTATCATCAGATCATCACAATGGAAGATGGGAACAAGGCTCAGTCTTGCCCAGTGAGAGACTCCAGAGGGGAGTGGATTCATTTCCAAGGCCTGGAGGGGTTAAAGACCCAAACCGCTCCAAGCCCTTCCCGTTCCTTAGCAGGGACTTTACAACACACAAGTGTTTTTCCCAGCTCTGGGCCAATAAAGCAGGATTTCCTTCCAATCAGCTCAGCATTCGATCAGCTTCATTTGATGTTTTGAAGTCAGGGGCTGTTTCCAAGCCATCAACAAAATATTTGTTATTTTTTTCCCCCCTCAGCATCTCTTTGGCTTTTCCTTCCCCCAGTTTATCTTCCACAACACCAAGCCTTGCCTGCACTTCCCCTCTGGCTGCTGGTTGGCAGTTTGCTCAGTTGCTGTTATTTTTGACTCCCATCCAAGCTTTGTATGATATTAATAGCTGCTTCACAGGACCGGAATCGTCCTCAAACCAGCCCTAATTTTAGCAGGAGAAGGAGCCAAGAACCGCTGCCGAGGCCTTGGGGGACTTGAGGTGGGGATTTCTCCTCCCCCCAGCTCTGCCCCCAAAGCCCAGGGAGCCAAAACACCCCAACCCCACTCACTGAGCCCCATCCCGGGGCTCCTGTGAGCCAAAAGGCGCTGAGAGGTGCCGAAAGAAGAAGGTGCTGACGTGAGGATTCAAGAATCAGACATTGTTGGGTGCCTGATTAATGCCTCAGTCTAATCAAGGCAGAGCAATCACTCATTGTTCATCCAGCAGTGCTAACAACTAATGGCCAAATTACTCTTTTTCTATTAAAGGTTGTCAGTAATAGGAAAAAATAAACACAGAACATGAAAGCATCTGCCCCACTCCTCCAGTGATAAATTCTCCTCCCCCCCTTTGGCTGCTGCAGTGACTCATCAGCATCCTGAGGGGGGGAAACAGCCATGGGTTGTTTCTTCTTTGCTGGGAGGAATAGGATTCTAAGGCTGATGGTTCTTTTCCTTCTCTCTTTAGAGTCCATTTGAGGCTATTTTTTTTTTAAACATATTTTCTACTCCTCTCTGTCCTGCAGTTCCTTCCCAGAGCTGCAATCCCAGCTCACACCCACACTCACCGTGTCTCCTGGGTCCTACCTGCATTTTTTCCATCACCTCTAGGACTGGTTTCTGTCCCCTGCCAAAAACCCTGAGCTCCTGGATGGTCAGCAGTGGATCCCTGAGGAGCTGCTGACACCCTGGGGCCACCCTGTGCTCAGCAACAGCATCCTGTGCCCTCTGCCAGCACCTCCCTCCTCCCTCCTGGGCTTTGATGGTCCAAGCAGAGAACACGTTTCCATGCTGGGCTTGGAAAGGCTCCGTGTTTCTCCTGGAGCTGCTTCTGACGCTGCAGGCTCAGCCACGAGCCACTTGCAGAGTCCAGGAGCAGCCAAATAACCACAGGGCCAAACCAGATTTGGCCAGGCTGCTTGATGGAGTGGATAAAGGAAGATCAGTGGACTTGGTGGGGGAATGATGCCCCAGGAAAGGACCAAGTGTGTCCAAGACATGGGATTTGGGTAAGGAAAACACACCTTAGTGCCCCTTTCCCCCTTGCAGCGGGGCAGCACCAGGGTTTGCAAATGAGGCAGGAGGAAACTTCACCCTCTGGGGCAAAGAGAAACACCCCAGACCACCACACTCACCCAGCCCAGGCTATTCCACCTCCTGGCACAAGATTGGGGACCAAACCTGCTGTTCTCCTTCCTCCTCTGGACTCAGGACCTCAGGCCATGATCCTGCCCCCAGCAGACCCCCAGGTCCCTCAGCTCTGGGGGCAGGAGCCCCTCAGGACAGACCCTGCAGCACCACAACCCCCTGTCTGGGGTCAAACTGCACAGCCCACATTAAAAACAGAGCCAGAGAACAGAGCTGTGGGTCATCAAGCCTTTACTGCACTGCACAGTCAGGACAGTTTTCCAGAGCTCAATAAAAACAGTCGCTTTGGAAACTTCTGTGTGTTCCACAGGGCTTTTGGCACGGCCCTGGGCAAGGCCACAGTTCCCAGGTGGCAAAGCAGGGACTGCCAGTGCCACTGCACCCCCTCCTCCCCTCCCCAGCACTGATTCCTCCAGGCTGCCCGGGAATCCTTTGGGTTTGCATCTCCACAAACGTCCCCCCTTGCAAACAGAGTGTGGGAAAGGTTTCTGTAGAGAAGCCTCAGCCCCTGGGGAGGTTCACTGAGGAGAGAGTTTTTGCCCACCAGACCGATCCAACACTGCCATCCTCAGGATTCCAGCTGCACCACCAGCCAGGTGGGAATTGCAGGCTGTGCTGATGGAAAGCCTGGAATTCTGACAAAGTTCAGGCAGAGCTGTGCCAAGAACATCCCTTAAAAAACCCAACCAACTCAAGCTTGCTTCACATGGGGAGCAAACCAGGTGTCAGTGAAAGTGTCAGTCAGTTCCTCTAGAGCTTTAATGATTAACACTGAACAAATCCTGCTCATTATGGTCTTCACCAGTTCTACATTCAGCACAGTATGTAATAAAAACACATTGCACAATAAAATCCCAGTGAGAAGTCTCAGTTAAGCTGAAAGATAAAAGGCAAAACATCTGAGTACATAAAGCTGCCAGGGGGGGCCACGGGGACAACCTGCATTTGTTGGGCTTGGTGTGCAAATGCCAGGACGGGACCAACTCCCTGGTCTTCACTTCAGCATGGGAGAGGCAAAGAAGTTCCCCTGATGCCCAAGCTGGGTGGTTGACTTGCTTTTGCTCCCAAACCTAAGTCCAGAGAAATAAAAAAGTCAGTTTGGAAGCTGGGATGGAGCTCCACCACCCTCCCTTTCCCAGGGAACATTCAGCCAGGTTTTACCCACCTCCCAACCCAAGTGTCCATCAACCACCACTCAGCTGTTGCTGCCACAGCAGTGCTTCAGGGAGGGTTCTGCTCCCACAGCCGGGTCCACAACTCTGCTTTTGGTCCTCCCTGACCACCTGCAGTCACTCCAACATGACAGCACTTACCTGGGAGTGGTTTTGCTGAAGGTGGACCGGACCCTCTGGGACAGGGAGCTGGATGATGGGGTCTTGGAGAGCTTCTGCTCCGGGGTGGTGAGGGGCCCGAGGATGCTCACTGCCAAAAGACAGGCACCAGAGTGAGCAGTGTGAGCACAGCTGGAGCTCCCACTGCCATGCAGGGAACAGTCAGACATTCCCCAGCAAATCTGGGGTTTGCTTTTCCCTCTTGCTCCATAAAGCAAGCAGGAATGGCTGGCTCAGCCTCCCAGACAGCTTGGACTGAGGGTTATTTTTAATACCAGAGCAGAACCCAGGGCTACCTTGAACCTCAGGTGTCTGTGGGGTGGAGTAGGCATTGACATTCTCAATCACATGCCCTGGGTCAATGTTTTCCTGCTCCACCATCATCAGCTGGCTCCAGTAGTCCATGGGCAGCAGCAGAAGTCGCTCCACAACCTACAGAGACATCTGTGAGTTGCTGATCCCAGTCATGGAGTGGTTTGGGTGGGTTAAAGATCACCTCATTCCACCCCCTGCCATGGGCAGGGACACCTTCCACCATCCCAAGCTGCTCCAGCCTGACCTTGGACACTCCCAGGGATCCAGGGGCAGCCACAGCTTCTCTGGGCAACCTGTGCCAGGACCTCCCCACCTTCACAGGGGAGATTTTTCCCCCCTCCCAGTATCCAATCTAACCTGCCCTGTGGCAGTTTGAAGCCATTTCCCCTTGTCCTGTCACCACATGCTCTGCAGTGCCACAAACCAGCCCACAGCTCTGGCAGCAGCCAAAGCATCACTTTGGCTCCCTCTGGCAATTGGAGCTCTTGAAAGGGGCTGAATTGCCCCAAACTGCTGCCCTACCTTGGGCTGCCTCTTGGTGTCCTGCAGGAGGGTCATGGGGTCGGGGTCAGGGACTGCGTGGGCGACAATGGTGGGGCCAAACACTTTGGCCAGGTTGGAGATGTCCATTTTCGTATCAGGGCTCTGAGCCACCCTATGTTCAAAGGAAATAAGAAAGATTGCAGCTCTTCCCCTTCACTCATCACACAACTCCCTCATCCCACACACATTTCAGCCTCTGAGTGAAGGGTTTTTTTCCCCAGAATGGAGATTTTATGCTCACAAGGGCCAACTAGAGAAAGCAACATCCCCCTTTGAGAATCATAGGGTGGTTTGGGTTGGGAGGGACCTCAAAGGTCACCTGGTCCCAGCACAACAGACCTCTGCAGATGGACCATGAGGAAAGCCAGGGTGTCCCTGTTGGCCTGGGGAAGTTCTCCAACAGCTTGGTACATAGCAGCAACACTGTTATCCTCATCTGAGATTTCTGGGGGGAAAAAAAAAAAGAAAAATAGCATTTAGACCTCGGAAAGTGGTCCAAGAAGCTGCAAAATTCCCCTCACGGCCCCAGCCACCCTGAGAAACGAGGCAGCCAGGAAATTCCCGTGCCATGGTAAGAGTTTTGTACCCTGCCCATGTAGAACTCTGTGAAGCTCCACAGAGCACCAAGATCTGCTGGTTAAAGGCACAGCCAGCAAGGCAAAGAGCTGGAGGTGCCCCAGAGCAGCTCCTCACCCGCGGCTTCCATGAAAGCCTTGTTGAGGCGGAAGGTGAGCAGGGGCTCCTTGAGGCTGCGCAGGAAGTCCTTGAGGAGGCCGCAGATGGCGTGGACATCGTCCACCTTGCTGAGCAAGGGGATGCTCTTCGCCCTCAGGAACTTCTCCTTCAGCTCCCTCACGGTCTTGTCGCAGCCAGAGACGCGGTAAAGGCCGGTCTGTGGGCACAAAGCTCTGCTCAGATCCGTCAGAGCCACTGGTGTTCTGCCACCCCCACCCCCTCCCCACACCTGAGCACTTATCACCCATAAATAAGGGATATTTGGGTGAACAACTTGCTTCCCCAGCACCACAACCTGGTCCATTAGCACCGTTTCACACCTCATTTTCTTTTTTACCTCATGCAGCCCTCGTTGCTCGATCTCATTAACACAGTGCACGATGATGGAAGGGATCATTGGAGGAGTAGAAGGGACAAAATCCATCAAGGTCCCCTAAGAGGCAGAAGGAAAAATAAGAAAAGAGATATTCAGTCATCGAGACGTGGCAAATACTCTCTCAGGGATTCACAGCGAGATCTAAGCTTTGGAAACAAGAATTGTTTGTTCTTCATCAGCCCAGAGAAGAACAACACTACATCCATCAGCACAAGGCTGCAGTGCCTGCCTGGAGCTGCCACGTTCCCCACTCAACGCCCTCCTCACATCACACCCCTACACCCCCTCCCTGGTTATGGAATGACACATCACCAAGCTCATCTGCACGTTACTGTGCAGCTCTGAGCAGCAGGGGAAGGAGCTGAGCGAGTCCCAGGCCAACATCAGCCTGCTCAGGGTGCTCTGCAGCCCACCCAGACCCACCTCTCCAATCCTGACCGGAGTTCCCACCAGGGTTGGGATACAGGGAAGGGGGCAGCGGTCCCGACACTCAGGGTGGGCGACCACGCGGCAGTCCCGGCACTTGAGGGAGATCTTCCCAAACTTCACCCTCTTCCCACACGGGACACACGATTCTGGCTTGATAACCTGATGATCCAGAGCACACAGAGGGGAGAGGTCAGTGCAGTGTGGTAACTCAGCAGGAGTTAAACTGGGTAAGGTGTTCCCTGAGCCGTGCAGGGAAGTGGTACAGATCATGTTGACCTGAGACATAATCACAGAATCAGAATATCCTGAGTTGGGAGGGACCCACAAGGATCCAACTCCAAACCCTGGCCCTGCACAGACACCCCAACAATCCCACCCTGTCCCTCAGAGCATCATCCAAACCCTCCTGGAGCTCTGGCAGCCTTGGGGCTGTGCCCACTGCCCTGGGCAGCCTGGTCAGTGCCAACCACCCTCTGGGGGAAGAACCTTTCCCTGAGATCCAACCTGACCCTGCCCTGACACAGCTTGGCAGCCTCTTATCACACACATCTCTAGAGGGAAGGAGATGCCTTTTCAGGGCCCTCCTGCCTGCAGCCCCACCGTTTTGGACACAAAGTCGTGCAGCCTCACTGCCCCGTTGTGCTGGGGGGTGCTGGAGCCGTCGGTGTCCGACTTGGATTCCAGCTGCTTGCTGCCCATGCTGGACTCGCTGTTCCAGGCCTGCAAAGGACCTGCAAGACACAAGAGGAAGAGGTTGGCTCGGTGGGATCACCCTCTGCCCCCAGAGGCACGGGAATTATAAACCATAAGCAGCCTGCAGGTCCTGGAAGGGGGTAACTAACATTTCAGGACAGCCCCTGGTGCCGGGATTAGGGCCGAGATGTGACACCTACCGCTCTTCCTCCGGCTCCTGCGGGGAAAAGGCACAGTCTGGATGGTAGAAATGGCTTCAATGGGGCCACCATCGTTGGGGACCATCAGAGTTGTCTTTGCAACGATGGATTCGTTGGCCTGTAGTGACAAAGACGCTGTGGGTGACGGGAACAGTGACAGGACACGGCAGTTTGCAGTGGCCCTGCAAACAGGGAGGCCGAGAGCACCCAGACCCAGCTGGGACCACCATACCTGGTCTGCTGAGTTGCTGATGGATCTGGGTTTCTTCTGAGGACCTGGTGGGCCTTCAGTGAACTGCCTGGAAGAGCGCTGGAAAGAGACAGAAACTTCTGGTTTAGGAAGCAGGAATGCTGTTAACTCGGTGCTATACTGGCCCAGGATAATTAGAAGGACTGAACACTTAATGAACCTGTGGTGTGTGCAGACAAGCCCTTCAGCAGCACCAGTACTTCATGGCAACCTTGAAGCTGCCATGAAGAATCAGGAGGCCTCAAAAATGCTGCTTTGTTAAAGTAATTTTCCTTGCCAGCTTTATAATTCAGCTCAGAAAAAAAAAAAAAGAACCCCAACCTAAGGAAGGAGAAGCAATAAAATAAGACAACAAACTACACACACAAAGAGAGCAAGTGAGGTGACAGATGGTGGCATTGTGGCTGCCAGGGCTAACAATGGGAACTATTTGATGGGGAACAATTGAACTTACCCGCTTCTCCCTCCTCTTCAGCCTGACAGCTTTCACCACAGAGGAATCCCAGTCCTGGGGGAAACACAGCACTGGGTGTAGGTAAACACCACACAAATACCACTGGCCAGGGGTTTCAGCACACCAGGGAAATGCAAACCAGCTGAATACCCCAGTGATCTGAACACAAAGGGTCTCTGGAGATCAACCCCCTCCCCTCAGGCTCTCCAGGGCTGGAGAACTTCAGAAGGTGGAGTGACATTACCAGTGAGTCATCGGTCTTGTCGAAGCTGATGTCTGACAGAATTGAGCCAGATTCATCTATTGTAGACAGCCTAAAAACCAAAAATTAGAAGGGAATTTGTATCACTTTGGCTTTCAGTCAGCCCTGGTTTCCAGAACAATCTCAGTGACTCAGAAGAGTCGTATTTCAAACTGGAACAAAAAGCAGAGCCGTTGACAGGGGCGTGGAAGGTGGCGCAGAGGTTGGATTGACACCTGACCCTGCAGACAGAACGCTGGGGTTTTTCCTACCTTTTGCTTCCTGAGCCCCCCACAGAAACCCTTGGCCTGTTGAGGAAGGAGAGGACAGACTTCTGCTCCTCGCTGAGCTGGATGCTGCCCGGAGCATCACACACCAGCAGCTCCCGGATCAGCTGGATCTGCCGCTCCTGTAAACACAGATCCCATCGGCAGCTGCATAAACTGTGTCTAATTACTGTAAGACCCCATCTGAAGTGTTTCAGATAGCAGAGATAAGCTCTCAGAACTCGTGTCAATAGGCTGCAAATGGCTCAGACAGGTAATGGCAGCTCAGCTGCAGGAGCAGCCACTCTCCTTCCCCAGATCAAAGCTCTGAGCAGCCAAGCCAATTCCTTGCTGTTTTTTTTTTCCCTCCCCCCTGATTGCCAGTCCTTATTTCCCATTGATCAGTGCAGTTTAACCACCTTGTCTCCACACTCTCAGAGCCCAGGGGTAACAGGGGAATTACTCACCAGCTTCTCACAGTCCATTTCAGCTCTTTGCCTCCTTTTGATCTCCACATCCACTTGGTTTCGGGCGTGTTTGAGCTTCACGTCCAGGGCGCTGCGCTCGGCCTCTGTTTTCATCAGCAGGTCTTTGTACCTGCCCAGCTCCTGCTCCGTCTTCTGCCATTTCCTCCGGTGCTCCTCGAAGTTCTTGGCCAGCTGAATGAACTCTGGGGGGAAAACAGGCCCAGCTTCAGCTGCCCAGGCTGAGGGGGCAAAGCAGCTCCATGCACTGGCAGCAGGTCTCTGTTCACACAGAATCCCGGGATACTCGAGGCTGGAAAAGCCCTCCAAGACCGAGTCCACCCTGTGGCCCATCCCCACCTTGTCCCCCAGCCCAGAGCTCCGAGTGCCACGTCCAGTCCTTCCTTGGACACCTCCAGGGATGGGGACTCCGCCACCTCCCTGGGCAGCCCCTGCCAATGTTTAACAGCCCTTTCCATGAGGAAATTCCTCCTGATGTCCTGGACCTCCATAACCCACTCCTGACTGAGGAGGCAGACCCACCCACACTAGAGATGTCCATGAGCAATTCCATTTTCCAGACCCAGCCCTTCCTGGCAGCAGACTGGAACACAAGACCCCTACCCAAAGTCAAGTTTGCTGCAAGCAGAACACGGCCCAGACAGAAGTTCCACCCGGGAATTTGATTTCCTCAGCAACGGAAAGACCCAAATCCGAGTGGTTTGAGCCTCCCCAACGGGTTCCTTGGCCACACAACTCACGGTATTCGTTTCCTTCGCTCAGAACCTCAGCCTGGCGCATCAGCTGCTCGTACAGACCCCGCAGGTTCACCATGGCACTCTCCATCCCCCTGCCAAAAAAAACCACAGCTCAACAAACAGCCCGGCCCTCTCCTCCCACCTCCGAACACAGAACACACCCCCAGCCCAAGGGAAGGGCTCAGAACTGCTGATTTTAATGGTTTTGGTGAGTTTTAGAAGCTGCACGAACAAAAAAAAGTCGTCAAAAGTTACGTTTTGTGGAGATATATATGCATTTAATTTTTTTTTTTCCACAGGGAATGAAGATCCACAACCCTCCACAGTTCATGGGTGACAGAGCCAGGGAGAGAGGCAGATCTGCCCACCTCAGTGCTTCCAGTATCCACCAGTGCAGCCCAGAGGCTCAGGACCCAAGGGATGAGGGATCCCAAACCCTTTCCCCTCTGGGAGGTTGCAAAACACAACCCGTGCCCTGTCTACAAAGAACTTGGTACTATTTAGGCCACACAAAAAGCTGAAAACTTGCAGGTTTTTAAGGATAAAAATAGGAGTAACATTCTGGGGAATTTTAATACAGTTTTAAATTTAGCTGCATTTTAAGTTACAGCTCCTCCTGCAAATAGCTGTTAAAATTCAGCCAGTCAGCACATTTCCCTCAAAAAACAGCAGCAACAACGGCATAAACAGAGGCAGCGAAGGGGAAAGTTTCCAGCTCAGCAAGACAGAAATGACTTCCCTGATGCCAAGAGGTGGTCGGGGCACTCAGGGCAGGCCGGGCTGGGAAACGAGCACCGGGAGCTGGTGCTGGAAGGGCTGGGAGAGGTGCCAGGAGGGAACACAACACACCGGGCCAGCACAGAAGGCTTTGGGGTGCCTGATTCACAGGCACGGACACCTCGGTTCCCCTCAGCCCCCCTCGGCCCCCTGAGTTCCCCTCAGCCCCCCTCGGTTCCCCTCAGCCCCCTCGGTTCCCCTCAGCCCTCCTCAGCCCCCCTCAGCCCCCCTCAGCCCCCCGGTCCCCGCAGTCTCACCCGGGCCGCGGCCCCTCCGCCGCTCCGGCCCCGGCCGCGCGCGCCGCCCCAACCGCCCCGCGCTCCGGTTTGAATCCCCCGCCGCCAGCCAATCCACTCGCGCCCCGGCGCCAACCCGGCCTCTCATTGGCCGCGCTCGCCGCGCTGCCGAAGCCGAGCGGGCGCCATGTCTGCTGAGGGCGCGGCGCGGCCCGGCGCGGGGGCGGGCGGTGGGCGCCGGGGCGTCGCCTGGCTGAGGCCGGCAGGGCGCCATCTTTACTGCTGGCGGCCGGCGCGCGTTGCTTGGCAACAGGGCGGGCCGGGGACGCCAGGAGGGCCCAGGGACCCCAAAACCCGGGGCTATTTTGGGGGATTAAAGACTTTCCTCAGGCCGAGCCCTGCTGGTATTTTAAGCAAAGCCTGATCCCCCCACACTGGTTCTGCCCACGAGTGTTGAACTTCCCTGTTGTTCCTTCCGAGGGTTAGGTGTTGTCACTTGGAGAAATTCGACGAACTTGTGTGTTTAAACATTGCTTTGGCCCCCCATGCCAAGGGCAAAACCCTTTTCAAGCCACGAGTCTCCCCTACGCAGGCTTTTAATATGCAAACGGATCAACCCCAAACCCAACAATTACACAAAGGGACTTCACATAATCATAAAATAACAACGCGCAGTAATCTTTTAAATCTGAAACAAAACAGCGGGCAATTGAAGAATGGATATTAGCAATTAGAAAGCGGAACTAAATGCTTAAAATTGCGCGGTGGAGAGGGGAGTTCATAAAGCAGATTGCTCTCATCATCCAGCTGCTTTGTTGGAATTGCTTTATTTGGGGTATATATAGTTTGTTTTAACTTAATCAATAATAATTAATTCATAATAGATTGTAAAAAGCCTTAAGATCTTTGGGAGAATAAACATTAATGAGGCTTCCTTGAGGAGGAGAGATAAAATTATCTACATTTTATAGGGGAACGGAGGCCCTGAAGAGAAAAGGCTCCTCCTCCAAGTCAGTGGCCAAGCAAGGGAAAGGCATTGACCTTGATATTTGACCTCACGGCACGGAAAATCGCCCAAAAGCCTAATTTGCTCCAGAAGTTGGAGGCTGGTAGTTATACCTGGCTTTGCCACGAGCCTCTCGTGCTTTCCCAGCCCTTCTTGCACCCCCATTTCTGAGGAGGTTCAGCCGTTTCGGTGTCAGCCCGGGGCCTCCCGCAGCTCCTGCCTGTAATTAAATCTTCGCAGCTAAGATGTCTCTATTGGCAGATCGTATTTATAGGCAGGCAAGTTGTTTTAGTGCCGTTCCGAAGAGCTAAGGAGGCTTTTGCTCACGAGCAAATTCTGTTCTCTTTCCAATTGTCATCTGCAATCTCGTGCCAATAAAAAGGCACATTATTTTTGACGATTGCCCCCGCGGTGCCTGTAGTGAGTTACTGCATTAGGTGCTGGGTTTGTGTTACACAAATTAGATTTCTTCCATATGTGTCCTCCCAAACCCTCCCCTGAGTGATGGTGGGAGCATCAAGGGCAGCAGGAGCTCAGCACCCCCAAAAAAAGCTTCTGAGAACCTCCCCCCTCACCAGCTGGTACGATGTGGACGTGGCAAATGGGCCACCAGCCCCATCCCTAAAACCTTGGGATGGGGTTTTCCTTCGATGGGGAATCAGGTGATGGGAGCAGAGAGGTCAGGAGCACCTGCCAGACAGAGCTGTGTTCCAAGGCAGAAGAAAGGCAGAAGGGCTGAGGGCCTTTTCAGGAGCTGCTTTATTGCAAAGTAATTATGTTCTCTTTTGTTTGTGTCAGGAAGGGAGGGAGAAGCCTTGAAATGTCTCATCTGGGAAACCGTTAATAGAATTTATGCTAATTTGATGATTCCGGCGATTACTGGCGGAAGCACTTCACATTTTCAGGCAGCAGAAATTCTCCTCCAGCTCCTCCTGCAGCCTCACTTGGTTGGTCTCCTTGGCCTGCTCTCCTCCTGCAGCCGCCACACGGCCTTTGCTGGGCAGGACCGGTGGATCCCAGGATGGGAGTGGGATTTTCGCTGTTCCCATTCCAAAGGGCATCACTGGTGACCCCAGGCCTGGATTTTTTGGGAGAAGGATGGAAGGAAACCTACCCTGTGTGAGCATAAAAGCCCTGCAAAACCAAACCTCTCCCTGCCAACCCCATCCTCTGGTGAAGCTCCTCAAACAGCAATCACTCTGCCCAGCTCCCGTAATTAACTCTGGAATTGGAAACCCATTTGTGCAGCTTTGTGCTCAGGGGGAAACCTTTATTAAGTTCCTTTTAATCCAAAACCAGTTACAGCACGATGGTCTTCATAAACAGTCATTCAAAAAAAAAAAAGAGAAAAAAAAAGGAAAAGGGAAAAAGCAAGTGGAACTAGAAACTGTAAGACAACAACCTTTCTCCAGGGGGAAAAAAAAATCGAGAAAAAATTATCTGAGGTACATTTCTCTTGATGCATTAATACAGCACGGGTGTTAAAAAGGAATTATTCAGTAGGGTGAGTTAAAAATCCATCAGCCTGAGCAGGGAGGGCAGCCGAGGTTTAGCCTGAGGAAGATGGACATTTTAGGGAATTAATTTCCAATTTCTCAGGCCCGAGCCAGAGGCATCAGCACCATGTGCTGGGTGGGAGCTGTGGGGCCTCAGCTCAGCGGGGCAAAGGGTGGCCAGAGCACGGCCCTTGGGGTCTGTGAGGGGGGCTGAAGGGATCCACGGGGTCTGTGAGCAGGGAAAGGAGCAGCCCGTGGGGTCTGTGGGGGCTGAAGGGGTTGTGTCGGTGCCATCCAGGTTTATCCGTGATCTCCCACCCGTGTGAACCCAGGGTGATTCCTCCTTGGAGAAAGGTCCGTCCTCTCTGCTCCTTGCAGTGCATTAATGTCAGCAGAGAAGCCACGGCCTCACCCTGAACTCCTTAAAAAACAAAGGGAGTCTCTATTGCCTTCATCTGGCTTTTAATGAATGACCTCTTGTCGCCGGGAGCTGCGTGCGGTGACAAAGGACCTTTGTGGGCTGATATTTATGATTTCATTTAAGCCAGGGAGTAAACTGAGGGAGAGGGCTGGAAAATAAGGGCTGAGCCGATGGTTCTTGCTTTAAACTCAAGGGATCTTTATCTAGTTTTTGTATTAATACAGTTGTCATCTCTTAAATATTTGAGCGACTCGCAGCCGGGAACGCTCCCACGCTGGGGGGACGGGCGGGGAACGAGCCCACATCATCTTCCTCTGGACCTGAACACGGGATTAGGGGGGAAGGCTTTGCACATTCCCAGAGTCCCCCAAAAATTGCCCACGCTCCCAGCGTGCTGTGAAAGCCCAACAACCCTCTCACGGGGGGCCCCGACGCCCCTCCCCGCGCCAGCGACTCGCCAGCACTGATAAATCTTTGCCTTTTCCCTCGGCGGGCCTTGGTGGCGGATTAAGCAGCTGGGAGTCGGGAGTGAGAGCGTGTCCCCCTCTCCTTTGCCATGCAAACAGAGAAAATTAATCTTCCAGCTTCCTCTGATATTTGGGCTGAATTACAAGCTGGGAGCGGAGATAAAGCGCGGGCGGAGGAAGGTGCAGGTACAGCGGCGAGGGCTGCTGGCACAGGCCTTTGTCCGTGCAGATAACGCTGCTCTCCTCCTGGAGTCATGCATAATTCACCAGCGCTGCCTCCCTCGGCCTGGTCAGCCCTCCCTCTGCTTTCCCTGTTCTTCCCCCACAGCAGCTGGAAGTGCTCGTCCAACACACGCGCTCATGTGTGTGCCCAGAGTCGTGGCAGCAACCTGCAAACCTCAGACCTTGCAGGGCTGTGGGCAAAGGGGGAGTTGTCCCCTCTGCCTGAAGGCCGAGGGAGGTGGGGGACAACGCTCTGGTGGACAGCAGCCGGCACTGGGATGGGCCACCGGCGTCCTGCTCACGACTCCGCGATTCCCGACACCCACCCGGCCACTCCACACCAGCACTTCCCCTCCTGCAGGGGCCTGGGGGGTGATTTGCTATGCCCATCACATCCCAGCTCTGCTAACCACGCTATCTCCCTAAATCCCTCCTCGTTATACTTGGATAGAGGTTCCATCCCCTGGGATACCAGCCCTGGCATTAAGAGGCACCGTTTGATGTGGTCGCTCGTCCGGCGGCTCCTCCGCGCCATTCCTGGCAGAACTGCCACACAGAGCGGGGAAGCCACGGAGGTTTTCCACAGCCACCAAGGGTTTCTTTCCCAGAACAAAGCAGGAATAACCCCGGTCACCCTCAGCCAAACAGTGAGCACAGACACCTGCTTAATGATTTTTGCTTTGTAAACGATAGCAGTGCCACGAGTTTAATAACCACTGCTTGGGAGTAATTGGGGCGATTATTGTATGGCCCAGGGGGAAAATTGCAGCTTGTTATCTCCGGGGAGTAGAATTAGGATCCAGCAGATAATCAGGCCGTTATTTGTTGCACTTTAGATGACATTTCTTACGGATTTAGAAGCGATAGTGATCAAACTGTGTTGTCAGAGCCACTGCCAAACTGGGGAGTCCAGAGACCTGGAAGCCAAACAGCACCTGAAGCTGCCTGGGCCAGCTGCTCTTCCAGCAGGAATAACAGACTTATGTGCCACATGGAGCTCAAAGACATCCAGATCTGAGCATCACCCATCCCTGCTTTAATTTGATCTTCTCCTGAGGGAGAGGCGACACTCAGGATGCTGCATGAGAGGATGCAGAGGGGGGATATCAGCCCTTAACACGCCACCAACCAGATCTATACTCGGTGATTAGGTTTCTTGAGATCTTCCCTCCTCCCCTTCTCCCTCCCCAGCCCAATCGATGGCCTCTGCCTGTCCCCTGGCCTCCAGCAGCCCTTAATTTGGAGGCTTGGGCAGGAGCTGCAGCAGCAGGACTGTTGTCTGCTGGGTCCCACGGGCACCAGCAGCTCTGGGCACCCTCCCCATGCCACGACTGCTCCCCCTCCCCATCCCACACCTGCGCTCCCGTCGGCTCCGTGCTCTCTGTGAGACATTTGTGCACCCTCAATAAATAGCAGCTTCAATAAATAGCAGCTTTCAGCCCCTCCAGGGTTTCTTGAGGGGGGGGCAATCCCAGCAAACCCTGGTGTGGTGGGTGGGCAGGACACAGCACGGCCCCCCAGCCCCAGCCCTTCTCCTGGCACCCCAAGCTGTGCTCACCCCGCCGGGCCACAGGGGTGCAAAGAGGGTTTTTGGACAGGCTAAGCCCGGCCAGAGCCTCTGGCACTGTCCCTTTTGTGGGTTTGCTGCACAGGAGAGTCCCCAAATCCTGCTCTGGGCTCAGGGATGACACGGCAGAGCTGAGGATCCTGCCAGGCCCCGGGGAGGGCAGAGCCAAGACAGCTCCGCTATCGATCCCGGATCAATGACAGCTCAAGGCCTGGAAACGACGGCGCCTTCTGCGAGTCCTCAGTTCCCCCCCAGGGCTGGAGGCTCATGCAGAGTGTAGCAATAATCCCAGGCAGGAGCAGGGATGGGAAGAGCCTCCTGCAGCAGGTGGGTTGTTTAACAAATTGGACTCATAACAAGACAAAAGGCGCAGAGGAAGGAGATCTGGCGGGACTGGACCTTTATCCGTGGCACATTGGCAGCCAAATCTTTGTGCAATATTTATCAAGGGTGAGCGGACAGGAGAATTGGCAGTCGATGCATAAGTGAGGAATTAAAGCTGCTGCCATCCTTATCTCCCTGGCAGAGAGAGGAGGGGAGGGGTGGGAGGGAGCTTCGAGCCAGCCCAGGGCTATCGAGTTTGAAACCATTTGTGGATTTAACGAGTCCAAACTTTATTAGCTCAGCTGGTGGGGAGCAGAGCAGAAGCACCAAGAGGGCAAAGCAGCACATCCACATTCTCCAGCTGCCAGAGCCAAGCACGCTGCCTCCAGGCAGGAATTTCCACTGGAAATCTCCCTGATCAGGCACTGCATGGCTGGGGGACAAGGCAGAGCTGGCCCAGAGGCACCAGGTAAGGGGCCAGTGGTGTTTCAAGCTCAGTTAAAATTCACTTTTAGTTTAGGAGCTGCCGCACTTTCTCAGCAGTGAGACAAAGGCAGGAGACTCTTTGCCCTCGGGATATTCACATTTTCCACGGTGGGAGCCACAGCTCCTGTGGAGAGCAGACACTGCTCGGCACTTCCAGCCGCCCTGTGAATATGGCCCGTGAGACACAGCAGGAAAACCCCGGGGGAAGGGCTGGATCCAACCCCCAGAGCTGCAGAGCTCCCTCGGTCCACCGAGGGGCTTTTGAGCCGTGCCCAGGGAGGGCAGCTCAGCTCCCACAGGGGCCGGACGGGTCCCCGGGTCCCTCTGGCTCCCTTAGCTGTGGATGGAGAGAGAAGAGCTGCTCCATCCCCAGCACCCCCTGGGGATCCCCGGCGCTCACACAGCGGCTGTAATTAACTCCATTATTAGCTTTGCTTTTGCTGAGGCTGCACCTTTAAGATGGGCTCCATCTGCTCCTTGCACGGGCCTGGCTGCAGAGGGAGGGGACAAATCCCCCTCCTCTGAGAGAAATGGGGTGTTTCTGCAAACGGGGGGACAGCGACAGGGCCGTGCTGGGGGGCAGCACCAGCCCCCCGACAAGGGCTGCGGGTCCAGGCTGCCCAATTCCCCCCAGCCCTTCCAGCACACACCAAACCCTGCCAACCAGCCTCCTCCCCCGGGCACCCACCAGCCCCCAAGACCTGGCTCGGCTTCACCAGACTGTTTTAGGGGATTTGCATCTCTCTGTTTAATTTCTCTTCGAGGCAAATAAGAGCACAGGGAGCCAAGTGGGAGATGCTGGCCCGCTGCGTGTCAGGAGGCTGCCGGGAAGAAGACGTGCTGCTCCCTGTGCCTGGAGCCCGGAGCGCCACATCCCTCCCTGCGCCACACAATCCCTCCCGGAGAAATGGGACACGAGCACCGGGACTAACAGCAGCACAGCAGTTCCCAGCCACGGCCCTTTCCAGGCAGGCTCCCCCCTTTTGGCCCTGCTGTGGTTGCCATAAATCCTCCCCAGGTTATTCCAGCGGCTGTCACGGAGCTCCGTGGCAGCAAATCTGAGCTCAGAGAGCCGAGCACACGCGGCGCTCGCGGGTCCCCCAGCACCCATCTGCACCGCCTTTGTCTCCGCAGCCTTTTGAGCTCTGCCTCTCCTCCTCCCTGCCGCAAAGACACGCATTAGTTGCAACATCGCTTTAATTTGTTTGCCAGCTTTTCGGGGATGGATGGAGAGGCGCTCCTGCTCCCACCGGTGCCGTTTGGGGGATCTCAGCACGCGGCAGCCTTTAATCCTTCGGCTCCCGCACCCTCCGGAGCGGCTCTGCGCGCCCAGGACACCCGGGCTGCCTCCTCCAGCCCGGCTCGGCAGTGCCCGGGGCCGGGTGCTGGCCTGACCTGGCGCTTCCCGGCTGGAGGGATCCGTTTTCCCTCCCCGCCTTTCAAGTAATGAGATGAGATTTGTTGTGACCACGGCCGGTGTCAGAGGGAATAAAGGGAAACGTGAGCCAGGCGGGTTCCGTGGCAGTGACAAGGACGCGGGGACAGGGCAGAGGAACGGTGTGGGATGAGCCGGGCAGCGCTGGGAGAAGGGCTGGGCATTCCTGTTGTCCTGTGCCACGCTTGGCGCATCCCGGCATCTCACCTGAGCACACACGTGCGGTGCTGGACCTGCTCGTGGCCTGGGGATGCTGCAAAGCGCCCTGTGGACACAGCTGTGGGAACACCAGCAGGGCCCAGCGGGGTGTTTCCACTCAGGTAGCCCCAAAGCAGCTTCCAAGGTGGATATCAGAGCGGGAAGAGAGCGAGGAGCCAGGAGGGATGGCCTTGGCCACAGCGCTGCAGGACAGCTGGCAACCACGGAGATCCCTGCCTGGCCCTGCATCCTGTGGGATGAGTTTGTTTGGTCTCTGCCCCACATTTCCAGCTACAGTCCCCATCCACCCTGGGCATCTTCAGCCCCTCCTGCCCAGGGGAGCATTCCTGGGACTTTGTGTCCCAGGAGAGGCTTTTTCTGGGCACTGGGTGATACAAGTGGGGGTGGCAGGAACCAGCATGGGGGAAGTGATTCGAGGAGCCACTGCCTGCTGCTAATTGCTCCAGCTAATGAAGCCACACACCCATCTCGGTGATTTTCCACAGGGTTTCCGTCCACACCTCCGGAAAGACGCGGCCGATGGATCGCAAGATTCCGGGGTGGAAAAGGAGTGGAAACAACCCTGAAGGGGCTGCAAGAAACGCCTCAGCCCCAAAGCAGGTGAGGGGAGCCCAGATCCGAGGGTGACAAGCAGCCAGAAGGAGGAATTCCCAGCTATCCAGACCCAGGCGTGCAGTGTTGGATCAACACAGACGCAGCTGGAGAGGAGGTACCTGCCCTCCCACGGGATCTGCTCCCCAGGGAATTTGTCTCCTGGCTCTCAGGGATGGCTCCTCCTGCCAAAACTCCCCAGGAGAGCCCGAGCCACCTCTCCCATCCCGTCTCCAGGTCCCCCACACCGGCGCCACAAGGTGCCTGGTTGTTGAGCAGTTCAACCTCCCTTTCATCCCCAGCGCGGCTCTGAAGGTTTAAATAGAAAGATATCAAAATAAAAGATAATTGTTGAGAAAGATGAATAGGGGGGAGGAAAAAAAACCCATCAGCACGGAGGAACTCTTGTCTAATTTCTCACCCACGCAGAGCACAACGATATTAGTGCCTTCAACTCTGGTTTGTAAAAGCTTTCATGGCTTTATTACCAGCTCCCCGAACAGCTTGTCCTTTTAATAAGCCAAGGCCTCCAGACAGCAGATCTGCCCATGGGAGATCCCATCAGGACGTGGTTGATCCAGGCAGAAATAGCACAGAGCATCGTCATGCTCACCTGACTAAGGAAGCCCTTGCCCGAGGCAGGAAAAGGTTAAAAAACACCCCAAAACGCGGGTGGAGGGGGGAGGGAGGGAGAGGGGAACCCCCCCCCGTGGCAGTGGCACTGCTGGGTGTCCCGGCCTTCCCTGCTCTCCACAGCCTCCCTCAGGCTTTGGCCACGGAGGCCTTTAATTATCCAAACTGCTGCCCCTCACAAAATTAAATGCTGCTGAGGATGACTCAGTGTTTAATGGACTGGCTGCTCCTCGCGCCGGGAGAGCCAAGCGGGTGCGAGCGGGAGCGCGGCACAACACGGCATCAATCAGGCGGAGAAGGGACCCGGCGGCTCAGGCTGCAACTGCTGGGCTCAGACTGTTGTGTTTGCACTCAGGACAAACCCCTCCCCGGGTGAATCCTGCTGGGCTCAGACTGTTGTGTTTGCACTCAGGACAAACCTCCCCCCGGGTGAATCCTGCCGGCAGCAGCTCGGGCTGGCCGAGAGCCTCGGCCTCCCGCAGCCACGCGGGCGACGGGGTCGTGCCGGGTCCCGAAACCCCACGGATCCACCGAGAGGCCCGTGCGGGGTCCTCGGGATTTAGAGGCGGTGGTTTCCCCTGGAAAGGGGTCAGCAGTGGTCAGGGGGGATTTGAAGGGCAGGTGGGTGCCAGGAGATGCGATGCAAAGCTTATCTCTGCCTTCCCTCACCCGCCTTGGGAAGGCCTTGCTCTCTGGGCCAGCGTGGCGAGCAGCAGCTCTGACAGCCTCGTTAGTCTCACCAAGATGCTCAGGCTTTGCCTTCCAGCAGATAATTAACGTCGTGCCCGCGGATCAGGAAGCCCTGGACCTCCCCCAGGATCTGTGTGGAGGCACCGGAGCTGCTCCTGGTTCAGAGCTGGAGCAAAGCACCAAAACAGCCTCGAGGAGCAGCACCAAACATGGTTTGGCCAGTGGGGACTGGGAGGAGCCGTTTTCTCCATGGAAAGTGTTGGCAAGCCCTGGCACGGGGGAGTCACCATCCCTGGAGGGGTTTAAAGGACATGCTGATGTGACACTTGGGGACATGGTTTAGTGGTGGCCTTGGCAGCGCTGGCAGAGCAGTTGGACCTGATGGTCTTGGAGGCCTTTTCCAACCTAAAGGATTCCATGGGGATGCAACAGTCCCTAACCCTGGAGCTGCCCCACCAGCGAGGAAGGCACTTGTAAAAAGTCCAAATAAAGCCCCACGGTGCCTCATTTGAATACAATTTACTGTTTCTAATGATGCTGATGGTTATTTCCCCCAGCTAGGAAATATTTGGCCCCAAAACGGGCTCCTGGATGCAATTTCAGCCGAGCAATCTGTAATGCCGGAGCTGATGGAAGCAATTTGCAACCCATTAGCAGAGATCGGCTGTGGAGATATTTCACACATCACTCAGCCCAGGTTGGGGATGGAAATTTTTCCCCCTCTTCCTTGGAATTTTTGGCGTGGATGGGGTGGCAGAGGGGGCTGTGGGGTCGGACACCACGCCAGCCTTGCAAGCCCTGAACAAAAAGGGTGAGAGCCAGGCCGGGTTCCCAGCACGGGGCGAGCACAGCACCGGCCCCCACGTGAGCAGTGAACACCCTGTGGCCCCGGCAGCTTCACCACACTGACGACATCTTAATTAAATGTCACACCTTAAATGCACAGACACAGCCCTGGTTGGCAGGGCCAGTCACCCCCTGGTGCTCCAGGACAGGATACAGCGGTGCCCAAACACCTCCAGCACCCTCAGGACCTGATAGACCATTCTGAACTAAATTGCCTTCTGGACAGCAGTGGGTGCAGATAAAGAAGCAATCTGCAAGCCAGGGCTGCCTCCATGGAGGGAGCAACAGCAGGGCACAGTCCCAAAAAAGCAGGGAAAAGCATCTCTTACCCAATCCTTGCAAACCCACCCTTGCCCTGGGGATGCTCTTCCCAGAAGCGGGACGGGAGCTGGTGTCGGTAACTGAGGTGTGGTGGAGAGGGGACAGAACGCTGCTGGGAAGGTGAGAAAGGAGCCCCAGGGCTTGAGTTTTCCCTTGGCCCAAGCTCCCAAGTGCTCCCAAGGCTCCCTGGTGCCTGCCTGTCTGCTGGAGCCCGCTGGGAGCCTCAGCACTGCAGCACCTTCCCTTAATTACTTTTTTCACGCTAATTGGATCTGAGGGGAGCCCTGACTGCTGAATCGGTGCTGTGAGCACCCATTTTGTGCAGGAGGATTCACCCAAGGCCACACACCCCACATCCATCACCGGGGCCCCAACCTACCCCCCCTTTGGTGTCCTGCTGTTCCCAATTATCCCCTGGAGCCAACTGTTACCTCCTCACCCATCCCACAGCCCTCAGCTGGTTCTGCTGTCTCTCCCAGCAGGAATTAACACAACCCTCACGTGGTTTCCCCAAAAAATAACACGGAAATGCTCCCAGTCCCCACGCTCCACTCGACTCCAAGGATGCAGCTGCTTTCTCCCTGGCCGGGGGCCAGAGGGAAGTTTCCTGCGGCCGCTCCTCTCCTCCCCGGTGCCTGCAGGAAAGAATCCTGGCGTTTCGGGGCCCCAACAGCTCCTTGAGGCCCCCAGAAAACATGTTCTCCATCCAAGGTGGCTCAGGGATGCAGAAGAGCCTCTTCCCTGGGGTTTCTTGTGCACTGGAAATCAAGGACTCACAAGAACATCCACGTGCGCATCCGCTCCGGCCTGAAACCCCATCCCTCCCTGTGCCCAGCCGGTGGATTTACTGTCAATAAAACCACTGCAGAGAGTGACTCCTCATCTGGAAGAAGAGAAGGAGGGGGGAGACAACCCCTTTCTAAATATCCTTATCCCTTATCCCGGCAGCACATCCCTCTCCAGGCTCCATCGGGAGCGCTAATGGACGGACAGCTCTCGGCAGGCAAGGAGCGATGCCGGAGCGATGCCGACTGCAGAACGGAGTGGGAAGGCACAGGCAGAGCTGGTGCCAACTGGAAATGCTCACTCCACTCTCCTGACCTCGCAGCCACGTCCCCAAGCACTGGCAGGGTCATCCCTGTGCCCAGTGAGGGAGGCACCGGCTCAGGGGGGGTTGTCCCCGTTTTCCATCTCTATCCCCCTGGATGTCCCTGAGCAGGTCCCACTGCAAAACCCCGGGTTCCTGCTCAGGCAGGGGAGAGGATGCTCCAGGAAAGGACCCAACCGAATGTGTCCAAGCCACGGGATCTGGGGACGGGGTACGTGTGCCTGACCCTGCTGTGTCCCAAAGTGCCCACGCTCCTGCTCGCCGCGGTTCAGGCGGGGACAGCGCGCTGGGAAGGCACCTCTGGGCAGGGACACAGCTTGTCATGACAACCCTGGGGCCTGGCTGTCCCTTCCCAACATCACTCTCCTAAAGGACATTGAAACATCCTTTTCCATTTGACTGCAGCCACCTTACTGGGAGCAGTGGGCGGGCGGCTGCTGCAGCCTCCGCTCCCTGCGCCGCTGCCGCGGGGGCTGTGACGGGGTCTCGGCTCGGGTGAGGAGGGCACCCCGCTCCCCGGGGCAGTCACGGGGTGCAGCTGGAGGGGGAGCAGGGTGGGAGATGTGCTGGCACTGGGGGGAAGCTGGGCAGTGCTTGTGCAACCTCTGCCCCGGGGAGGAGAAGAGCACCCAGCACCCAGTGACTGCTGCCCCGGGGACAGCAGAATGCGGGCACTGGGAAAGGGGCGGCACGTCCTGCGTGGGGCAGGAGCCCAGAGCCTCCAGGGGGTCTGTCCCTGTTGTGACAAGCATCGTGACAGGGACCATGCCGCAGGCACAGAGCAGGGCTGAGCACAGCGAGGCACCGTGTGCCCCCATGGCCACCCCAAGCAGGCAGCCAGAAAGGGCTGGAAGGTGCCCGCCATCCACCCGCCCTCCGAAAAAGGACCAACCCGAGGGTGTCCAGGGAGCTGCCCCAGGGCTGGGACCACCGCGGGTGAAGCCTGGAGGGCAGCAGAGGCCGTGGTCGGGCAGAGACGGGTCAGGGCCGCATGGGGGGGCCGGGGGGGCTCCGGCAGAGCGAGGAGCAGGAGCATCACTGGCAGGCGCTGGGGGATGGGAGCGGCACACGCACGCACACACACACACACACATTACCCACATGCACACGGCAGCAGCACCAACAGCCCCTGCCAGAGCCTGCAATCGCTGGAGCGCCCCGCTCCTGCGCCTCTCCCTCCTCCTCCTCCTCCTCCTCCTCCTCCACCACCTCCTCCTCCTCCTCCTCCTCCTCCTCCTCGCTGCCCACCGGCCTTGCGGCACCTCTCCGCGGCCTCCGGCCCCACCAGCGCACAGACAATGACTTCATGCGGATTATGCATCTGAAGAAATCACCAGCTCCCAGATAGCCACAGGGGGAGGTATCCATGTGTTTGGCAGGGAAGCAGCCTCCCGCTCGCCTTCCTTCTCCTCCTCTCCTCTCCTCGCACCCGGCAGCTGCCTCCTCTCCCGCGATGGTCGCCCGCGGTCCCCCCGCGCGGTGCTGAGCGAGGCCCCGGCGCATCCCCGGCTCCCACGCTTGCACCAAGGTACCGCCGAGCCTATTTTTATTCCCCCCCCCCCGCTTCTTTTCCGGTTCACCCGCCGCTGCCGGGCTCGGTGCCTCGGCACCCTCCGTGCCCGCACGTCTCCCGCTCCCAGCCGTTTTCCCAGCCGGCGGCGAGAGGCTCATCCCAAGCCCCGGCTCCCACATCGCAGCGCCAGCACAGCGAGCCCAGCTCCGGCCACGGCCGCCGGCCCCGCTTCCAGGTTTGCAGCCCCGATTCCTTCATCTGTTTGTCGATGCGACGGTGCCATTTGGGGGGAGGCGGAGGGGGAGCGGGGAGAG
>JAWWLV010000078.1:5105155-5121220 GCA_035041135.1 Platyrinchus mystaceus
CCCGCGGGCGGCGCGGCCGGAGGAGCCGCAGCCGCTTCGGGGGCCGCGCTGGGCCCGGGAGCCCCCGGCGGGGCGGTGCGCATGGGCCCGGCGCCCGGGCAGGGCCTGTACCGCTCGCCGCTGCCCGGAGCCGCCTACCCGGTGAGGCAGGGGCGGCGCGGGGCGGGGCGCGGGGCCGGGCGCGGCGGGCGCTGACCGGGGGTGTGTGTTCTGTCTGTCTCTCTCTCTCTCTCCCCGCAGCGCCCCGGGATGCTGCCGGGAGGCCGCCTGGCGCCGCAGGGCCCGGCCATGGGCCCGCCCGGGTACGGCGGGAGCCCCGCGGTGCGGCCCGCGCTGGCGCAGGCCGGGCTGGACCAGGCCCGCAAGCGGCCCGCGCCGCAGCAGCTCCAGCAGGTGCAGCCGCAGGCCGTGCCCAACCGCAACCACAAGTAAGGCACGGGGCCAAACGGGGCGAAACGGGGGCGTCCCGGGGTGCTGGGAGCATCCCGGGGACATCCTGGGGTGCTGGGAGCATCCCGGGGACATCCTGGGGTACTGGGAGCATCCCGGGGCTGCCGGGATAGCCCGGGACATCCCGGAGCATTCCTGGGGCAGAGGGGACATCCCAGGACATCCCGAGGCTTCCTGGGGACATCCTGGGGCAGTGGGGACATCCTGAGCCTACTGGGCACTTGGCCCCAGGCAGGATGGGCATCCTGGGCCATCCCAGGGCATTGGATGCAACGCCTTTTCCAATGGATGTAACTCCCCTTCCCAAGGGATTTAACCCCTTCCAAAGAGATTTAACCCCCTTCCCAAGGGATGTGACCCCCTTCCCAGGGATTTAACCCCTTTTCCAATGGATTTAACCCCCTTCCCAAGGGATTTAACTCCCTTTCCAAAGGATGTAACTCCCTTTCCAAGTGCTCAGAGGGATGGGGAATGTTGAGGTCAGCAGTTAGTGCTGCAGGGCTCAGGTAACTGGTGAGTCCCACTGGTGCAGGCTCAGGTAACTGGGCAGTCCCACTGGTTCAGGCTCAGGTAACTGGTGATCCCACTGGTGCAGGCTCAGGGAACTGGTGATCCCACTGGTTCAGGCTCAGGGAACTGGTGATCCCACTGGTGCAGGCTCAGGTAACTGGTGAGTCCCACTGGTGCAGGCTCAGGTAACTGGTGATCCCACTGGTGCAGGCTGAGGTAACTGGTGATCCCACTGGTGCAGGCTCAGTAACTGGGCAGTCCCTGCTCAGTCAGTGCTGCAGGGTTGGGAATTCCGACAGCCGGATCCCTTCCCGTTTTCCCACCTGTTTTTGTGCCTCTTTTCCCCCCCCGGCAGCGCCAAGAAGAAGAAGATGGCAGACAAAATCCTCCCTCAGAGGGTGAGTGGGGACCCCAGGGGGAGGGGAGAGGGGAGTTTGGGACAAGGATGGAGCTTTCCACTCCTGCCCAAGGGGCTCTGGGTTCACCTGTGCCACAGGTACAGGGTGGTGGCACGAGGCTGCCTGGCTGGGAGGAAACTCCCCCCCAGTGATTTTATTTCCAGTTCTTCCACCTTTTTGCCAAACTGAATCCGTTGGAGCCCAAGTGCTCCGTGCCAGGAACCTGCTGAAAATGAATTTTGTCTTTTTTTTTAATTTGCTTTCTGGAAACCGCCTAAAAGAATTGCTCAGCAGCTTTTGGTAACAGGATTAGAGGGATGCCCAGTGTTTAGTCCCTGCTACAGAAAAAAAACCTTGTTATTGCTCCTTCAGTGTGGAGGTTTAATACTGGATGTTCTGCAGTATTGGATTTAAACCTGGCAGTTGGGCTGCACTTGGAGTCAGGATTTTTATTTTTGTTTTATTTTTTAATTTGCCATATATATATAAAAAGATAACCCAGATCCTGGGGCGCTTTGGGGAGCTGGCTGATGGGAATTTCCCCCCTTTTCCTGGCTGCAGATCCGTGAGCTGGTGCCCGAATCCCAGGCCTACATGGACCTGCTGGCCTTCGAGAGGAAGCTGGACCAGACCATCATGAGGAAGCGCTTGGACATCCAGGAGGCTCTGAAACGCCCCATCAAGGTGGGAGGGGTTGTGCAGGGTGAATATCCAAGGTGTGGGGAGGCTCCTGGGGGCTCCAGGTAGCAGGAGGGCACCGAAGGGTCGCGTCCTGTGAGCGGGGAACGTCGGGAACGTCGGGAATGTGCGCTCAGGACGCAGGCGGGGAGCGGCACCAGCCAGTGTCCGCCCCAGGAGAAGGGGGGAAAATACGAGGCAGCCAAAAACACTGAGCTGAGTTTTAGCAAGGCCTGGGCAGGAGGGAGAGCCCTGGAGGGGAGAGTTCAGGCTGAGCCGATGTTTTTCCTCGCAGCAAAAGCGAAAGCTGCGCATTTTCATCTCCAACACCTTCAACCCGGCCAAGTCGGACGCGGAGGACGGCGAGGGAACCGTGGCCTCCTGGGAGCTGCGGGTGGAGGGGAGGCTGCTGGAAGATGTGAGTGGGGAAACACCCAACTCCCCGAGGAGGCCGTGGGTCTGGGGTTGGCACTGAAACCAGTTCCTTAGTGTCTGAGAGCACAGCTGGGGCTTGATATCCTCCTTCGTCTCTGTTTCCCAAGGAGTCTGGCGGTGACGAGACCGAGAGCCCGGCCTGGAGACAGATGGGTATCCCCATGGCAGGACACGAGTTGTCCAAAGTTCTTAAGAGCTGTGAGAACCCCTGGTGAGAGCAGCTCAGTGGCACTCGTGTCCCCACAGCTGGGAGAACCAGGGCATTGTACGTACTGAGGGCTTTAACAGCTCCCGCCAGCTCCTCCTTAACTCCAGCCTTTCCCCTTTTTCTCGCCTGGAAACTTTGATTTTTTCGAGCACACGTTGGTGGATTCAGGTGTTCAGAACTCCCAGGAGCTGTTGTTGTGCACGGTGGCTGTGCTTGAGTGCTGAGACCTGCTGTCCTAACCCTCTTCCTCCCTGTGTTGCTTGCAGTCTGCTCTGTCCAAGTACGATGCCACCAAGCAGAAAAGAAAGTTCTCGTCCTTCTTTAAATCTCTGGTCATTGAACTTGATAAAGACCTGTATGGCCCTGACAATCACCTAGTAGAGGTGAGCTGCTTTTTGCTGTTGTTACCTCTGGAAGTGGGTTTGGTGTTTCAGCAGGTGGGGTTTGTGTAGCACTTGTGGCTTGGGAGGTGGAGGTTCCTTGAGGTTCCTGCGAGCCAGGAGCTCTTTGAATTCTCACTTAAGCTTCTCCTCTCACCTGCTGAGGGTCTGAGTAAACGTGTTAACTCTCGTTTCCAGCTGTAAGTGGGAATAATTTGAGCTTCCTCTGGGTGGGTGTGGATGGCTGGCAAAGTTTTTGGGTGCCCAGCAGCAGGAGCAGAGGGGGTGCAGAGGGAGGCACCACGTGTGGGGGGTGTTTCTGAGTCCCCTCTCCTGTCCCAGTGGCACAGGACTGCCACGACCCAGGAGACAGACGGCTTCCAGGTGAAGAGGCCGGGGGACGTGAACGTGCGCTGCACCGTCCTGCTCATGCTGGATTACCAGGTGAGACAGGGGGAAAACATTCCTCCCTGGCAGCCTGGGGAGGCCCTGAGGTTGCCCAGAGAAGCTGTGGCTGCCCCGTCCCTGGAAGTGTTGGAGCAGCCTGGTGTAGTGGAAGGTGTCGGGGGTGGGACTGGGTGGGCTTTAAGGTCCCTTCCAACCCAAACCGTTCCGTGATTCCGTGCTGGGAGCAGTGCTGGGCCTGCACCAGTGCCTGGCACCATCTCACCCCCCCCCTGCTCCCTGTGCAGCCCCCCCAGTTCAAACTGGACCCCCGCCTGGCTCGGCTGCTGGGGATCCACACGCAGACCCGGCCCGTGATCATCCAGGCCCTCTGGCAGTACATCAAGACCCACAAGCTGCAGGACCCCCACGAGCGGGAGTTCGTCATCTGTGACAAGTACCTGCAGCAGGTGAGGGGGGCCTGGAGCAGCCCCTGGCCCAGCTCCCCTGGGAGGGCCCCCTGTGAGCTCCCCTGCCCCGAGCCCCCCCAGCCCTCCCTCACCCCGCGTCTCCGCCGCAGATATTCGAGTCCCAGCGCATGAAGTTCTCCGAGATCCCACAGAGGCTCCACGCGCTGCTGATGCCCCCAGAACCCATCATCATCAACCACGTCATCAGGTGAGGCTGCTCCACGGGAATTCCCCTGCCCAGGAGGGAGAGGGGAAGGGCTGGGGGAGGAAGGATCACAGGAGGGACGATGTGATGTGGTCCCGTTGTTACCACATCCCTCTTTTCCAAAGGCTTTCCCACATCCCTGCTGTCCTTTGCCGTGGACAGAAACCTGCTTGGAGCAGCCACTCCTGGTGCTGCAAAGCCATCAGTGGAGCTTTGCTGCTGCTGGGACTGAGGCTGACACTGGCATGGCCTGTCCCTGTCCCTGCCTGCAGTCCATGTGCTGCAGCATCCCAGAGGAGCTGCATTTGCTCCTTGAGCTACTTCCACTTGAGCTGCTCCCAGATTTTGCCTTTTTTCCTTGACCTACTAACTGATTTTGGCTTCTTCCTTGAGCTACTCCCTGATTTTGCCTTCTTGTGGATGTCCCCAGTGTTGACCCAAATGACCAGAAGAAAACAGCCTGCTATGACATTGATGTGGAGGTGGATGATACCTTGAAAACCCAGATGAATTCCTTTCTGCTCTCCACAGCCAGTCAGCAGGAAATTGCTGCTCTGGATAACAAGGTAGGAAAAAAGCTTCTTCAGGTCTGCTCTCCCTGTAGCTGGGCAGGGATGTGTCTCTGCAGCAGGTGAACCTGGACAGGACAGGAGTGTTTGGAAGCTGGAGTGGGGTGAGCCACGCTTACAAACGGGTGGCTGCACCTGGAAGGGCAGTTTTTAAAGCAAAAGGGGTGTATTGGGAAAACTGGGTAACATTTAGAGCAGGAAATTGGGAACTGAAAGCCCTGGCAGGTGTGAGCCAGCCAGGGAGCACACGGATTTGCCTTCTTGTGTCGTGCCTCTTGAGGTTTGTGACCTTTCCCCTTGCTCAGCAGTTCCACTCTGGGTTTGTCTCCTCCAGATCCACGAAACAATCGAGACCATCAACCAGCTGAAGACGCAGCGCGAGTTCATGCTGAGCTTCGCCAGAGACCCTCAGGGCTTCATCAACGACTGGCTCCAGTCCCAGTGCCGGGACCTGAAGGTGAGAGCTCTGTCCTGTGCGGGAGGTGGAGCCAGTCACACGCTCCCCTCGTCACAGCGAGCTCCCACAGAGGGAAAGAGGCAATTTCCTGCTTGGAAGGCGAGGCTGGAATTGGAGTCGAGCACAAGAACGTGACCTGAGTGCTCTGAGAGGGAAGGGGAGGGTCTGCTCAGCACAGCCAGAGCTTTTGCACTCCCTGAGCTGCTGCTGTGTCCTTTGTGCCCTGCAGACAATGACTGATGTTGTTGGGAATCCCGAGGAGGAGCGGAGGGCCGAGTTCTACTTCCAGCCGTGGGCGCAGGAAGCCGTGTGCCGGTACTTCTACTCCAAGGTGGGTTGAGTGTCCCCGAGCAGGGGGTCCCTCTGCCTGCCTGGCACCCCTCGGGGCACCCTCTGCCAGGGGGAGGGTCCCAGTTTGAGCTCAGCCTGGCCCAGCTGGGTGCTGTGGGGCTGCCCCAGCCCGGTGTGTCACAGCCACGACTCGGCTTCCCTTGCAGGTCCAGCAGAGGCGGCAGGAGCTGGAGCAGGCCCTGGGCATCCGGAACACATAGGCTGCCCTGCTGCTGCCCAGCACCACGGCTGTTTGTGCAGGCAGAGCTGCAGAGCTCGCTGCTCCAGCTCACAGGATCCCACTCCGGCAGCAAGGCCCCTGTTCCTCCTCCTGGCATTGTCCCTGCTGGGGCAAGTCCAGGACACCCGTGCTCTCCCGTGGGGTGTGAGGAGCAGACGGGCTCCACCGAGCACACATTTCTACCTGGTTCTCTTCCTGACTGTTGCCTTGTCAGTCCCAAGGCTGCCACAGCCTCCCCGTGACTGCCCGTAGTGTCCCCGGTAGCCAGAGCGACTCGGAGCCTCCTCCCAGCCCGTTCCTCCCCAGCCAGCGCCGGCCTGGGCGCTCTGGGAGCTCTGGGAGCCTGGCTCTGCTCTAAGGTGTGCCTGGCTCTGCTCTAAGGTGTGGCTGGCTCTGCCCTGCCACGTTTTACAGCCCGTGCCAGGCGCTGTCGTGGGCAGGACGCCGTGAGCTGACATACCTCCCTGCCCTGACCCCCTCCTCGGAGGGTGCTGCTGCACTGGGCTGCCCCACAGGTCACTCCCCTCCCTCCCTGAGGAAGTTACTGGACTGTGTAGAGAATTGCTTCTTCCCTTCTTCCCTTTTTCCCCTGTCTGTTCCCTTCGTGTTCTGTGACGGACTGTCCCCGGCTGGGATCACATTGGCTTCCTGCAGGGATTTGGAAGCTTGGAGTGATGCAGCTCCCTGCCCTTCAGACACCTACAGTGACCCACGTGGCTGCTGGTTTTCCCTGGAGCAGGGAGAGGGATGCAGCAGCTGCCTGGAACTGTGCATGGACACTCTTGTAGGCTCATTCCTTTGGCACAGCTGCCCTGTGTCACTTGCTGTGGGGACCAGAGGCTCCTTCGTGTGGATCCGAGGGTGGCACAGGACAGTCCTTGGGAATGGACATTTTTCCAAGCATATGTGAGTTAGCAGGTGTTTCCATGGCGAAGCTCCTGTGGTTTTTAGTCAAGTTTTAGGTCATGGGGCTGCCATATTGCCCAGCATGGTTCAGGAATGTACAAATAGATTTTCTCTGCTGTGGGGAGTAGCAGCCCCGATGCCTCCTCATGGAATGAATTACTGGTGGTCAGGCTTAGGAGCATTGAAATGGCTCCTCTTCACCCCATTCCCGGTGCTTCTGCCCGGGACTTATAATGCAAATGGACTTGAAGGTTGGTGTGACTGTTGGAATAGCTGCAGGATCACGTTTCTGCCCAGCCCTCCCTCCCGGGGCTGCGAGCTGGAGCGCCCGGGTGGCCCTGCTGCTCCTGCTGCTCCTCGTGTCTGTGTAACTACATGTCTGTGAGTAATAGACTCAACTCCCCCTCTCCTTTGCCCTTTGAGACGCTCCCCTGTGGTACTGGGGGAAGGTCTTGGTGCTGGAGAAGCAGCCCCTGACTCCTCAGGGTCCCCCCACGTGAGGGATGCCGAGTCCTGCGTAGGCAAACGTAGCTGTTGCAGAGTAACTGCTTTTCTTAACTGAATATTACGGTTTTTTCCATGGACCAAATCTTTTTTTTTTTGGTTTTTTTTTTTGTACTGTATCCTTGTAGACGTCACCCAGTTTTAATAAAAGACTCCTGTGAAGGAAGCTGTCCTCCTCCTTGGTGCTGACAGCTCGCTCCCTCCCCATGGGGGATGACACTCCAGGGAAGGGACAGGATTATCTCCACTTTCTCCCTTTTTTTTTTTCTTGTCAGAGCCAGCTGAGTTAAGTGAGTGGAGAGAAAATGTTCTTCATATTTTGGCCTTTTATAGCGAGCCCTCCAGAGAGGGAACTCCCGGCTTGCACACTCTGTTAAGCCTTTGCAAAGTGATTTTGTGGTAAACAAAGTAGCTTGAATTAACTGGAAATCCAGTGGCCAGGGCTGATAAATCCTGAACTGCCCAGTGCCTGCTCTGCTGGGCTGTGCCAGCCTCTTACAGGCCCCTGGGGAGTCAGGCAGAGTTTGGAGGAAACTGTATTAAAGTTTACATGCAAGGGTTTAAAATGATGCAAAAGGGGAATTCTTCTCTTCGCCCCGGTGGTTGATAGAACTGAAAATGCCTCGCAGCAAACCTGGGAGCCCCTGGGGCTCCTCTGAGGAGGAAAACGCTGCTGCCTCAGGCAGGAGCCAAATCCTGGGGCTGCACCAGGTGGTGCTTCCTCCTTACCTGGGGGGAAATGGCATTTTCAGGAAGACAGAATGAAGTGCTCTTATGGAGAAGAAGAGGGAGAGGCTCGGCAGGCACAACTCAAAGACCTCCTCGGGGTCTGCAGCTCCTGGCAAGGGGCAGCTCCGATCTCTGTGAGCAGGGACAGGACCCAGGGAATGGCTCAGAGCTGTGTTATGGGGGGTTAGGGGGGCTCAGGAAAAGGTTCTTCTCCCGGAGGGTGGTCGGGCACTGAACAGGCTCCCCAGGGCAGCGGTCACTGCTCCAAGGCTGCCAGAGCTCCAGGAGCGTTCGGGCAGGGTGGGAGTGTTGGGTTGCCCTGTGCAGGGCCAGGAGCTGGAGTCTGATCCTCGTGCGTCCCTTCCAAGTCGGGATATTCCACGATTCTCTGATTCGGTGACTCCCGGTTCTGCGGGGACCTGCCCCGCTCCGGGGCCGCACTTTGCCCCCGCAGGAGCCCCCGGCGAGGAGCACCGGCCGTGCCCCCCCCGGCCGTGCCCGGTGCCCCCGGGGCGAGGCGGAGCCGGGGGCCGGACCGGGGCCGGCCCTGCTCGGGGCGCCCTTGAAATAGCGGCGGCGGGTCGGGCGGCCGGAGCTCCCTGCGCTGCCGGCACCATGGGCGGCAAGAAGGTTTGCGTCGTGGGCTCCGGCAACTGGTGAGCGCCGGGCACAGCCGGGGGGTCCCCTCGTCCTGCCCGCTGCTCACCCCGCGGGTGGCGGGGAGAGCCGCGGTGCCCTGCGCTCCCCGGTGTGCCCACGGCCACGCCGTGCCCACGGCCCCGCTGTGCCCACGCAGGGGCTCGGCCATCGCCAAGATCGCCGGCGGCAACGCGGCGCGGCTGAGCAGCTTCGAGAGCCGGGTGAGCATGTGGGTGCTGCAGGAGGAGGTGGGCGGCCGGCGCCTCACCGACATCATCAACACCGAGCACGAGAACGTCAAGTACCTGCCCGGCCACAAACTGCCCCCCAACGTGGTGAGCGTGGGCTGCCCCGGCAGCCCCTCCGAGGGGCAGAGCTGGCGGAGGGAGGGGATGCACCGGGGGCCGTGCTGGGCTCACTTACACCCTCCTGCTGACCTTGATCCGCGTTTGGATGAGCTGCAGCCCTGGCTGCTCTCGCTGCCCACCTTTGTCCCCACTCTGGCATCCCACGGGCTTGGCTGGAGGCCATGTGGCTGCCTCCGAGCTGGCGCCATCCCGCTCCGCTCCGGCCCTTCTCCAGCCCCCTGTGCCCTGCCAGGCCCGGCAGGGACCTCGGCACGGTGACCTCGGGGCCGTCCTTACCTGCCCAGCCCCTGACAGCAGCCACGATTCCCCGTGCAGGTGGCAGAGCCGGACCTGCTCAAGGCCTGCGCGGGGGCCGACGTGCTCCTGTTCGTGGTGCCCCACCAGTTCATCGGCAGCGTCTGTGACCAGCTCAAGGGCCACGTGAAGAAAGAGGCCGTGGGGATGTCGCTCATCAAGGTGGGAGGCGGGGAGGAGCTGGAAGCAGCCCGGCTCCTCGGAGGGGCTGCCAAGGGAATCCTGGCATTTCGGAGCAGGAATGCGCTCTGGGGTGATGGGGATGTGGGGAGAGCGGGGGCAGAGTCTTCATGGGGCTTTGGAGGTGCTGGTGGGGAAGGGTGAGAGGCTGGGGGGGGTCTGTGAGGAGCAGCGTGTCGGATCACAGTCGGAGCATTGCAGCACAGGGAACGGCGGGATTGGGGTGGGGGGAAGGTGGCCGGGAGGGGCTCGTGGTGATCACTCGAAGGTTGGACTCGCTGATCTCAGGGGTCTTTTCCAACCTTGACTCTGGTTCTGTGACCTCTGTCCCTGTTTGTCTCGCAGGGCGTGGACGAAGGACCAGATGGGCTGAGGCTGATCTCGGACATCATCCACGAGAAGCTGGGAATAGAGATGACCGTGCTCATGGGGGCCAACATTGCCAATGAGGTGGCAGATGAGAAGTTCTGTGAAACCACCATTGGTAAGGAGCCGTTGTCCCTCCTCGTTAGCAGCCTTGGTTTGGCATGAGGGGCAAAGTGGGGAGCACAGTGCAGCTCAGACTGCTGGGTGAGCTGGCCCTTGCCCATGGGAGGGCAGGAGGCTCCACAGGAGCTGGCTGAGCTCATTCCCAGGGTTTATGATGGGATCACTCATTTCATTAACAACAGAGCTGTGTGGCTAAAACATTCCTGCCATCACAAGTTAAAGGGGTGGCCACCACGAGGCACTTGAATGAGTTCCATCCTTCATCTCCTTGGGCTTCCCGGGATGCTCACCTGGATCTCACGTTTACTGCCAGCCAGGGCTGCTTGGAAGTTGATGTGGTGGCTGTTCCACCACCCCCCACACTGCTGGGAACCGTGCACAGAGCCAAAACCAACAGAACAGTTTGCTGGGTTAGAGGTTGTGGGATTCAAAGTGTCTGTGTTTTATTAAACAACAGCCGCCACGCTGGGCAGGAGGTGGAACAGAGCCCACAGTCCCTGTGAACACACGGGACCCCCGCAGCAACGGGGAGGCCACCAGGCTCCAACCCCAAATCTGCAGCCTTTGAAGATGCCTCTAACCTCCTGGGCAGGTCATTTCTGAAGCAGCAGGGATTGTCCCTGTGCTCTGGCAGTGCCAAGGCTGAGCGTTGTTTCTCTGTCAGGCGACGTGTGCCTGGCTCTCTGTGCCCCTGCAGATGTTCAGCCACGTCCACGGGTTGGGCAGCAGGTTCCTCTCCCTGGACGAGCTGCAGGGGAGAGCACAGAGCACGGTCCCACCTCGGGGTCTCCCCATCTTCCTCCTCCTCCTGCTCCCTTTGTCTCCTCAGGCTGCAAGAACATGAAGCACGGGCAGATGCTGAAGGAGCTGATGCAGACGCCCAACTTCCGTGTGTCGGTGGTGCAGGAGGCCGACACCGTGGAGATCTGTGGGGCTCTCAAGGTGGGTGTGCAGGGCTCGGTCAGCAGAGCCTGGGGGTCTGCAGGGAGCTCTGGGGAGGGGGCTGACAGGGGAATGGACCCCGCTGAGACCTCTGAGGCAAAGGCCAGACTTTGGAGGGACCTGTCCCGTTCAGCTGCTCGGAGGGATGATGGGCGCTGGCACGGGCAGGAGCTCGTGCTCAGGATCCCACATGAGATCAATCCTGGGCACAGCAAAGCCCTGAGCTCCGCTGGGAGCAGATCCCTCCACGCTCCCGTGGTTTTGCAGAACGTGGTGGCCGTGGGAGCGGGTTTCTGTGACGGGCTGGGCTACGGCGACAACACCAAGGCTGCCGTGATCCGCCTGGGGCTGATGGAGATGATTGGCTTTGCCAAACTCTTCTGCAAGGGCCCCGTCACCCCCTCCACCTTCCTGGAGAGCTGCGGGGTCGCCGACCTCATCACCACCTGCTACGGGGGCCGCAACCGCAAAGTGGCCGAGGCTTTCGCCAAGACGGGGAAGGTGAGCGGGGCTGGGAGCAGCTGGTGTTGAGGGAGGGGGGTGTGGAGCTGTGCCAGGGCAGGGTCAGGCTGGATATCAGGGAAAGGTTCTTCCCCAGAGGGTGGTTGGGCACTGAACAGGCTCCCAGGGCAGTGGGCACAGCACCGAGGCCGCCAGAGCTCCGGGAGGGTTTGGACAACACCCTCAGGGACAGGGGGGGATTGTGGGGCTTGCAGGCCCAGCTCCTCACTGCTGGGGTGTTTCAGTCCATCGAGCAGCTGGAGAAGGAGATGCTGAATGGGCAGAAGCTGCAGGGCCCCCAGACGTCTGCTGAGCTGCATCGGATCCTCAAGAGCAAGAACGTGGTGGAGAAGTGAGTGCTGGAATCCGCTGTGCTTGGGGTGGGGCTGGGACCCTTTCCTGCAGCAGCAGGGGAAACCCTCCCCTTGGTGTCTCAGCTGGTCAGGGCAGTCTGTGCACTGCCCACATCGCACCAGCTGGGCAGGATTCCTGCTGGACGGGGCCCAGTGCCACTGTCCCACCTGCTCCTGCTCGTCCCCACAGCAGCTGAGCTGCTCTGACCCTGCCAGCTGCGGTGTCCCTGTCCATCTGCCCACAGGTTCCCCCTCTTCACCGCTGTGTATCAGATCTGCTACGAGGGCAGACCCGTCACTGACTTCATCAAGTGCCTCCAGAACCACCCTGAGCACATGTGAGGGGCTCTGCCTGCCAGGCCACCGGCCCTGCCGAGATGTGCAGAGAGCTCCTGCCCACACCAACCCGACCTGCTGCCACGGCTCTGGACGGAGCCCGGCTCTCCTGGGAGCCTTGGCAGGCTGCTGGAAGGGCAGAGCTTCCCTTCCCCAGCCCTGGGCACTGCCAGCCTGAGCCTGGCACAGAGGTACCTGCTGACCTCCCTCTCTCCGTGAAGGGCTCGTTTAGTTTCTGCTGCTCTCTGAGGTCTGTCCTGAGACTGAGCATCTTCCACTTCCTGCTGCTGTGATGGATTCAGCTCTGGGAAGGACTCTGTTGGGATTGATACGGGCTGGGAGGACAAACAATGCCCCGAGTCCTCCCTCTCAGCCCCATGGGGCCACTCTGGGTGACACCAGCCCTTCCCTGCCTGCTGCTGCTGCTGCTTTTGGCCTCCCTGCCTGGTGGAGAGGGCACAGTCCCCTGCCAGGCTCCACCTGCTGAGCAAAGCTCCTCCGGGCTCCCCGAGGTGCTGAGAACCTTCTTTCTAAGCAGCAGCAGCAGCAGCACAGACATGGCACTCCTTCCACCCTGCCATGTGCTGCTCCCCGAGCCGTGCCCAGCTGCCCCTGCTGCCCCAGCGCTCCACAGCTCCAGGGGACACTTTGGAGCTTGTTTGTTCAGAGCTTCTGCTCTCGCAATCACACCTGGCCCCTGCCCCAGGGAACTCCCCTCTTGTCACAGGTTTGCCTGTGCTAATTCCATGCCTGCTGAACTTCTCTCCCTGTCCCCAGTTTGTCCTCTGGGGCTTTGCACTGCAGGGACCAACTGCCCCCAAGCCTCCGTGACCCCTGCCTTGTACCTGCAGAGCCAGGGGGTGGGTACAGGGCGCCTGGGTCATGTTGCTGTTAAATAAATGACCCACAGCCACACTTTGCCCTCTCTGGCTCGCTTCAGCCTCTGCTTCAGCCTGTGCTTCAGCCCGCTCTGTGCTCCCACGTGTGGCTGTCGGGGAGCTGAGGAGCAGGTCCCACACTTCCCCTGCCGTGGGGATGCTGCAAACTGCACGGGGGCAGGAATGGGCACGTGATCCACGACAGGTACAGGACAGCACAGAGGTCTCAGGCCTCTCACTGGGCCCGTGAAACTCGCCCCTTGTCCGGGCAGGTGCCACGTGTCCCTCTGGAGCTGGCGGCGTTTGCTCAAGGCCAGCGTGTCCAGCGGTCACTGATCCTGCCTGGGCTGGAATTCGGGAATGCTGCAGGGCTGCCCGTGCCCCCCCTTCGGGTCCCAGAGCCGTGGGGTCTCTGATGAGCACTGTGCTCTCAAAATGACAATAAACACGGAGAGGGGAGGGGAGATGCTCTCCCTGCTCTGCGGCTCCGCCGCCGTTGGGTCGGTGCCTGCTGGACGCGCCGAGCGCTCAGAGCAGGGCACTGCCCGTTCCCTCCTCGCCCTGCACCCTCCAGTGCTGCCCCAGAAACAGCAAGAATGTCCCTGCAGGTCCCTGCTTGTGTCACACAGTGTCCCACTTGCTTTGTCTCGGCGGCGGTTCCAGGATTAAAGTTTGGCCGCAGGAACCACGGCGGGGCAGAGCCGAGCCCTGAGTCCTCACCTGGGGCGTGCAGGAGCCGGGCCAGGACCCCACTGTGCCCACACACCCCTCCCCTCCTCTGATGCCTTGCCTTCCCACACCGCGGGGTTTTATTCATCTCTTCCCAGCTGCTCTGCCCAGACTCCCCTCGTCCCTGGGTGTCTCTCTAAAGGTGCCTCGTTCCGAGTGACCTTTGCGGGGCTCCCGGCCCTGCGCTCGGCGTCTCGCGAGGGGAATTCAATCTGCTGGCACCGCACTTGTTTCTGTGCCTTTTATTAGCCACGTTTGCTCACCAGGCGCTCTGCGACCTTTAAGTGCAGCGGGGCTGTCGTAGGGAGGGAGCCAACCCGGCCTCCTCTGCCCAGGAGCTCAACTGAGCTTGGAGGGGGGATAAAGGAAGCCCAGCGTGTTCCTGCAGGGCTGGCACGGCTTGTAGTTCCCTTTGTCTTCCAGTGCTTTCAGGAGTCTGAGTGTTTGGACACGAGGCTCGTGCAGGGAAGGAAACCCTGAGAGCTCTGCTCCCAAACTCCTGCCTGGAGCTGCACAGGGCCCAGCAGGGATTCCTGGGAGCTCCTGGGAGGTGGAAACGCTCCATGCATCCCCCTCATGCGGGTTCCTTTGGCTCTGCCGGCGCCAGGGTGTCCCTGCAGAGCTCCCGAGTCCCACCCGGCGGGACCAGCACACGGGATCCCTCCCTTTTGGACGCCCCACACTGGAGCTGGGAGTTCCTGAGCTATAAAAAGTCTTCCCTTTGCCATTTGGGATTATGTTCTGCAGGCTCAGCACATCCCGGTGCCGCAGCACCCATGGGAAGGATGAGGAGACAGGGGGGAAAGGGGAACTGGGGCGGCCTCGGAGCTCCAGGGAGGCCTGGATGGAGCAGGGCTGGGACAGCGGGGTCCAAATGCTGGGAAGGAGCTGCGGGACGGGAGTTTGGGGGGTTTGGGGGGAAGGAGGCTCGGCAGGGACCCTGGGCAGGCACCGGGACCCTCGGGAGAACACTGGGATCACTGGGATGGCACTGGGATGGCACTGGGATCACTGGGATGGCACTGGGATCACTGGGATCACTGGGATGGCACTGGGATCATTGGGATGCCACTGGGATCATTGGGATAGCAGTGGGGTCATTGAGATGGCACTGGGGTCACTGGTATGGCATTGGGATCAGTGGGATGGCATTGGGATCTCTGGGATGGCACTGGGATCACTGGGATAGCAGTGGGATCATTGGGATGGCACTGGGATCATTGGGATGGCACTGGGATCATTGGGATGGCACTGGGATGGCACTGGGATCACTGGGATGGCACTGGGATCACTGGGATGGCACTGGGATGGCACTGGGATCACTGGGATGGCACTGGGATCATTGGGATGGCACTGGGACCCTCAGGATGTCACCGGAGCCCTTGGGAAGGCACCAGGGCACAGGCGAAGGCACTGGGGTTCTTGGGATGCCACCAGGGCTCCCAGACAAGCACCAGGACCCTCCGGATGGCACCGGGACCCTCGGGATGGCACCGGGACCCTCCGGATGGCACCAGGACCCTCGGGATGGCACCGGGACCCCTCAGGATGGCACCGGGACCCTCAGGATGGCACCGGGACCCCTCAGGATGGCACCGGGACCCCTCAGGATGGCACCGCGCCTCCAAGAGCCGGGGCTGCAGGGAGCAGGGAGGGGGGGCCAGGCAGGCTCGGCTCCGTCCCTGCGCGGCCAAGGGACTGTGCCCTGAGGGCTCCTCGTGCCGGGGGACCCGTGTGGGCATCGCCGGGGGGAGCGGGGGGTGAGAGGTGAGGAGTGGGGGGGACACGGTGATGGCGGCGGCCCCTGAGGGGAGAGGGGGGCGCCCGCCAGGGGGCGCCAAACGTGACTGCTCCCGGCGGGGCACGTGACACAGGCGAGACACGTGACAGCGGCGGGACACGTGACACAGGCGAGACACGTGACACAGGCCGGACACGTGACAGCGGCGGGACACGTGACACGGAGCGGGAGCGGCAGGGCGTGAGTGCGGAGGGACGGGATGCGGTGGGATGGGGTGGGGTGGGATACGGGGGGATGCGGTGGGATACAGTGGGATACAGTGGGATACAGTGGGATGGGACAGGGAGGGACGGGACGGGACAGGCGTGGCCGGCCCCGCTCGCCGCCGCCGTCCTGGCAGCCCGCGGTGTGACCAGCGGCGTTCAGCACTGGGCCCGGCCTCACCTGAAAGTGTCGGTCGCCGACCCGAGAGGGTTTTTGGGGATGATTCGGGGCTGATCCGCCTGAAGGCTGGAGAGCTGGGCGGAGAGAAGCACAGTGGGCTGTTAGAATTCACGAGGATAACCTGAGGAGGTTCCAGCAAGGGCAAGTGCGGGGTCCTTCACCCGGGGAGGAGCAACCCCAAACCCCAGCACGGGGCAATGACCCCAAACACCAGCACGGGGTAATGACCCCAAACCCCAGCACGGGGTAATGACCCCAAACCCCAGCACGGGGTAATGACCCCAAACCCCAGCACGGGGTAATGACCCCAAAAACCA
>JAWWLV010000078.1:5121320-5142439 GCA_035041135.1 Platyrinchus mystaceus
CACGGGGTAATGACCCCAAACCCCAGCACGGGGTAATGACCCCAAACCCCAGCACGGGGTAATGACCCCAAAAACCAGCACGGGGTAATGACCCCAAACACCAGCACGGGTTGGGGGTGACCTGCAGCTCTGTGGAGGAGGAGCTGGGAGTCAAGGTGACAGTGAGCCAGCAGTGTGACCTGGGGCCAGGGAAGGCGGTGGGATCCCGGGGTGCATCAGGAAGAGCGTTGCCAGCAGGCCAGGGAGGGGATCCTGCCCCTCTGCTCAGCCCCGGGGAGGCACATCTGGAGTGCCATGTCCAGTTCTGGGCTCCTCTGGAGAGAGGAGTCAAGGCACTACTGGGGAGGGTCCAGTGGGGTCTGGAGGATGTCTCTGCTGAGGAGAGACTGAGGGAGCCGGGCTTGGTTAGTCTGGAGAAGAGAGGACTGAGAGGGGATCTCATTAATGTGTATAAATATCTCCCAAGTGTCAGGATGGTGCCAGGCTCTTTCCCCAGCTACAGGACGAGGAGCAGTGACCATAAACCAAACCACGGGAAGTTCCACCTCAACACGAGGAAGAACTTCCCATGGAGGGTGGAACAGCTGCCCAGGGAGGGCTGGGAGTCCCCTTCTCCCTGGAAACATCCCAAACCCCCCTGGACGTGTTCCCGTGTTCCCTGCTCTGGGTGACCCTGGCCTGGGCAGGGCCTTGGTGATCTCCAGGGGTCCCTGGCGGTGCTGTGACGCTGTGATTCCCCCGCAGGCACAGCCATGGTGTCGGGCAAGCAGCTGGCAGACTTTGGCTACAAGGCGTTCTCGGGCTCCATGCTGCTGCTCACGCTGTACGGGGGGTACCTGTGCAGCGTCCGCGTCCAGCAGCTGCTCCAGCGCCGCCGGGAGCGCCAGGAGAGCTCAACTGGCCCCCAGAGCTGAGCCTGCACCCGGCCTGGGAGCTGGGACCAGCCTGGGACCGGCCCCACACCCAGCCCTGGGAGCTGGGACCAGCCTGGGACCGGCCCCACACCCAGCACTGCGAGCTGAGCTGGGACTGGGACTGATCCTGCACCCGGCCTGGGACTGGTCCTGCACCCGGCCTGGGACTGGGACTGGTCCTGCACCCGGCCTGGGACTGGGACCAGCCCCAGGAGCTGAGCCTGGCCTGGGACTGGTCCTGCACCCAGCCTGGGACTGGAACCAGCCCCACACTCAGCCCTTGGAGCTGAGCCGGGACTGGGACCGGCCCCAGGAGCTGAGCCTGTCCTGGGAATGGTCCTGAGCCTGGCCTGGGAATGGTCCCAAGCCTGGCCTGGGACTGGTCCTGCACCCAGCCTGGGACTGGGACCAGCCCCAGGAGCTGAGCCAGGACTGGGACCGCCCGGGGGGGGCAGCAGGAACCACCCTGTTGCCTCCCCAGCCTGGGGTAGGGGAGGGAGGTGGAGCTCAATAAAACCCGTGTGGAAGCAGCCAGCTGTGGTGCTGTTTGTGGTGTCCCCCCAAACCAGGGAATCCCAGGCTGGGCTGGGCTGGGCTGGGAGGGACCTTAAACATCAGCCAGTTCCACCCCCCTGCCATGGGCACCTTCCCCTGGTCCCTCACCTCTTCCCTGTTCCTCCAAACTCAGTCTGAAACGCGTCACCCCCAGTTTCTGAAGCAACTTTTAATCGGAGATAAGAGTAAACAACAGTATAAAATGGTAACAAGTCGAGAAGTTTCCAAAATTCTGCTCCTGATTGACCGTTCCGTTGCCCCCAAGTACCATTGAGTAAAAAACAGAGAAGCAGAGCCCACGGTGTGGCTGCTCTTCCAGCCCCAGGTTCCTCCACAGCTGCGGCATCAGAGCAGCAACATTCACTTCTGTCTCGGAGTACAGGACCAAAACATCTCATTTCTTTGGAGGGTTAAACCCAGCCCACCAGTTCTGATCCTCCCTCCTATCCCAGCTCAGCCAACTGGATCCAGTAGGTCTAGAAAAGTCTTCAAAACCACAATTTGCAACAGGAAAAAAAACCCCCACAATTTAAAAGGCCTGGATTGTGCTGGTTGTCTCAGGGGCAATAAACCAACCCCCCCCTCCCTCCCTCCCCCCTTGCAGAAGGCTTTGGTCAAGACTTCAGAGGGGTTTGCAGCACCAAAAGAGGCGGCAGACAATGGCCTGGTCCCTGGTGACAGCAGAGATGAGCAGCTGGGACCTCCTCAGCACCCGGGGGCGAGTCAGGACAGCGGCTCTGGGGCAGCAACAGTTCAAAGCTCGGCCGAGAAAAGAGTCTCTGCCTCACCCAGGGCAGTCTGGACGTGGAACCCGCGTTCTCCGTGCTCTGAAGTGGCTTCTGGAGTGCGTGGAGAGGGGCTGAGCCGTCCCCCAGCGGCACCGGCCTTGTCCAAACCTGCTCTGCCTCGAGCTGATCCCAGTGAAGACCAGTCTGTCACAAACAAAGACACCTCTGCAAACATCAACAGGACTCGGGGTTTGGTTTTGGGTTTGTTTGGGGTTTTTTTTTGTACTTTTGAAGCACAAAATGGCTTGGAGTGGACTGGGATCTGCAGCCTTTGTTCTCGCCCCGGGTCCGTCGGCCTCGTCCCTCCTGCCGCCCAAAGCCTCGGACCGCTCAGGGTTGTGCCCGTTTCAGGTCTGCTGGAGGTTTCTGGGGAAGGGTTTTGGTTTTTTTTTTTGATTAAAGATCACTTGGGAATGTGGAGCTCAACACAACTAGATATTGAAAGAGAAGTCCATGCTTGCTCAAGGCCAGGGCTTTACTCCTCTCCTGTCCACTGGCCGCCGGCCACGTGGCCGTTGAGGCGGTTGGAGCCGTTGCTGGAAGTGCTGAAAACTCCTTTTGTGCTGTTGGAAGTCACATCCTCCTCCTCAGAGCTGCTCTCCACGTCACTGCGGTCATCCTTGGACACCTAAAAGGTGGCCAGTGGAATTGGGGGGGTGGGAGAGGAGAAGGGGAGTTGGAAAACAGCACAGAAAACAGCAGTTAGAAAGGCTGTGTCCGCGTGATGAACCAGCTTCAGTCACATCTGCCTCCTACATTTGAGCCTGGATCAGTCCAGGCTCCCAAGGAGGATCCTGTCACCACATTAGGAACGAGACAGACACTGAAAATGACAATCTGGGGAGGTGAGTTCCATTTCCCAAACGCTCTGTGCATCTGTGAAAGCCCTTTGCTCCCTGTGCTCTCACCAGATCAGAGGACCCTGCAGATCTGGGGGTGTCCTTGTCTTCCAAGAGCTCCACTCCAGATGGGTGAAAGGGCATTTTTCTAAACAGCTTGTTTTGACTCAGAAATTTCCCATGCCATAATCACCAGTGGGCATAATGACCAAAACCCAGCAATGTATCAGTCTGAGGGAGAACATTTTGTCCCACAGGGAGTGGCTCTGCTGTTGTAAAAATTAACCAGCTGAATTTATCACATCACTGCTTGCACCAAGTGCCTCCCAATTCCACAGCCTGTGCTTCACCCAGGAGGTCCCACTTAGGAGCCTGTTTGGAGAGCAGGATGGAGAACAAAGGCAGTGTCTGATCCAGCAAAGCCGCTGGGAACAGGAGGAGCCTCATCCCAGAGATCCTGATCTGCCAGCAGAGTCCTGCCTTAGCTCACAGCCTGGCTGCAAACCCAGCTCAATTTGATCTGGGGGGAATCTGAACCTTTCCAGGAGGACTCTGGTGCCACAGGAGGGCCCTGTTCCAGCCCTGTGGAGCCAGAAGGGAAAGGGAAGAGCCCATAAACCCGGCCCTAACCGCAAACTCACACCAGGGAGGTGGCAGTGCCAGAGGCAAAACCTCCCCAGGCCCCTGCTCTGCTCCTGCCTCTGCAGCCAACAGCCCTCACGTGCTCCATGTGCCAGCACTCTGGCTCAGGGCTTTCCAAGCATTCCAGGATTTCATCCTCTGCTCCCTCTGAGTCAGGGTTAGGGCCTTCCAGCAGCAGGAAGTGGTTGAACTCCAGGGAAGCTCTGGCAGGAAGCCAGGCGAAGTTAATGATCTCCAGGAGCCTGCTGGATGTTCTGGCTTCTGCCCCTCGCCAGAACTTCTGCTATCTGTCCCCAATCTCCTGCTATGTTGGAAGTTCAAAGGGTCACTGGAAGGAAGCAGAAATCCCTTGAATTTTTTCCCATTGCTGGGGGATCAGGGACTGTTTTACTCCTTTTCACAGGAAGGAGCAGTTTTCTCCTGTCCTCTCCCCCTCGGGGCGGTGCTGACGAGGAGCCAAGACAGAAATCAGTGTGTGTGTGTAAAAGCAGAAAGTGAAGGTCATGCAGGCAGGTGACAGCAGGTAAGATCAGACCCCAGGACACTGCTCTGCCCTTTGGAAAAACCTGCATTTTGGCACTTTGTCAGGAGCAGGGAGAGAAGGAGAAGGCACCAAAGCCCCAAGACCAGAGCTCTGCTTTTGTCCTGGCCTCGACACAGATGTGTTTCAGTGAACAAAGAGAACCACAGGTCACACTTACATGCAGAGGGTGGAACTGTCCAGCTCCAATCTGGCACAGAGAAAAGGAGAAAAGAATGAAGAAGACAGAGCTTAGAGTCCTTTCTCTGGCTAGGTCACCTGGACAGGAGAGAACCAAGGAAAGGGAAAAGGTGTAGAACTCAGGATACAGAAACAGCTCCAGAGACAGAAAATCAGGCATTTGCAGTAGCAGTTGTGGGGAACAGATGAAGAGCTCAGACTCCCAAAACCTGCCTTCCCCCACAGTCCCTGCCACAGGCAACCAAGACAGAAACATTTCTGAAGGTCACGTTCCCTCTGTGGGGGGCAGCCAAAGTCAAACACAAAATAACACAGAGCCACGAGAGAAACTCGGCTCACAACACCAATATCTGACTGGGAAAAGCGTCTGTCCTGCTAAATCAGCTTTTGCTCCTTCACAGAGTCATAGAATGGCTTGGGTTGGAACAGACCTGAAGGATCATCAAGTTCCAACCTTCCACTAAGGTGCTCCCAAGGCCTGTCCAACCTGGCCTTGAACTGGATGGTCTCAAAGTCCAGCCCAGGCCATCCTGTGATTCTCTGACAACCAGCAAACCCCTCTGCACTCCTGAGAGCCCTTTCCCTCCACGCTGGAGCTCCGTGTCTGTGCTGACAGGTGAAGATGCACAACCCTCAGCACGTCCCCAGGACCAGCTCAAGTTGGAAAGTTGTAAAACATCCTGTATGTTCATCCTATAGTTCAAAAAAAGAGCCTGATACCACCCTGAACTCCCAGGTACCTAGCAAGTCTGTCACCACCATTACTAGTAAAACATCTGAGCATATTGGAAAATGGAGTTATTTATTTCCCTGCATGCCCAGAGCACAGGAAGCCTCCCTGCCCCTCAACACACCTGGGAACTGCAGAGCCACCAAGGTAAAAACCCCACTCTTCTTGCAGAACTGCTGCAAGTCCCTGGAGAACCAGCACCAGCCCCCACTGAAGGGCCCAATTTCTCCTGATTCCTTAGGAAAGGGAAAGAGGACCCCAAGGCCACCCCCAGCCTCACCTTGCCCCGCACCAGGGCCTTGGAGGCCGTGCGGATGATGAGGTAAGACCAGATGATGTGCAGGACCTGCAGGGTCACCAGGAGCCCGTTGAAGAGCCACCAGGAAGGGTAAGGACCGATCAGCTCCCAGCTTTCAAACAGGGTGGTGTTCAGAATCCTACAAGAGAGAGAGAGCCAGGAACACGTTTCGGATCAGCTGTGGGGTGACAGTTGTGCTGGTCCAGGGCCTCCAGCTCCTCATGGAGGTGCCAGGCCAGATGCACAACAGTCTGTGTCTCACTGAGCATCTGCTGCTTCTGCTCCTGCCAGAGTCAGGAGACAAGACTGAAGCTAATTAGAAACATTTGAACTGAGCAACAAACAGAAGATGTGAATGTGCTGCAGTTGGGTTCCACGCAGGGATCTGCTGCCAATTTCCTTCTCCAAAGCAGGAGCATTTATTTATAACAACCTCGCAGGAAGTGATGTCAGGCTGCTCTGGTCACCAAAACAACTGTTAACACGCTGCTGCCCGGGCTGTTCTCGCCCTTGGATCAAAAATAATGTGGGCAGGGACTGTCCCCCTGTGCTGGCTCTGCTGAGGCCCCTCGAGGGCTGGGCCCAGTTCTGGGCCCTCAACAGGGGAGACACTGAGGGGCTGGAGAGTGTCCAGGGCTGGGAACGGAGCTGGGGAAGGGGCTGGAGAACTGAGGGAGCTGGGGGGGCTCAGCCTGGAGAAAAGGAGGCTCAGGGGGACCTTCTCACTCTCCACAACTCCCTGATGGGGTTGGAGCCGGGTGGGATCGGGCTCTGATCCCAGGGAACAAGGGACAGGACAAGAGGAAACGCCTCAATCTGGGACAGGGGAGGGTCAGGCTGGACTTTGGGGAAAATTTCTTTATGGAAGGGGTTGTTGGGCCTTGGCAGGGGCTGCCCAGGGAGGTTTGGAGTGCCCATCCCTGGAGGTGTCCAAGGAAGGCCTGGATGTGGCACTGAGTGCTCTGGGCTGGGGGACAAGGGGGGCATCGGGCACAGGGTGGACTCGGTGATCCTGGAGGGCTTTTCCAGCCTCAGCGATCCTGGGATTCTGTGATAACCAAGGGCAATGTTCCTGTTGCTGGGGGCGTTCGGCTGGAGTTTGTGTTTTCCAGGGAATGCTCCATTTCCTCACTGCGATCCCAAACGGGGCTGGGGAACAACCCCGGGAGGGGCCAAACCCCGTCAGCGGCCGCTCCCTTAACCCACAGAAACCCCCCCAGCCGGGAATCGCAGCCACCATCCCAACCCCGTCCCGTTCATCCCGCAGCCTGCCCGGCCCGGCCCGGCATTCCCGGCCCGGCTGTTCCCAGGATCCCCGGGCGGGCGCAACGGGTGAAAACCCGCCCGCGCCACCCACTGCCCGCGCATCGGGAATATCGGGAACACCGGGAACACCGGGAATATCGGGAACACCGGGAATATCGGGAAAATCGGGAATATCGCGGCTTCACTGGCGGCGACTGCCCTCCCGGCCGCGGGGGGGCGCTGTCGCCGCGGCGCTCCCTGGCGCGGCGCTCCCTCGCGCTCTCTATGGTGGGGCCGGGCGGGGCCGGCGCTCCTGCGGCCGCTCTGTCCCGGCGCCGCTGGCGCTCTATGGCGGGGGCTCTCTATGGTCGCGGCCCGCCCCCCCCCCCGCCGGCGCCGCTTCCCTGAGGCGGGACCGGGGCCGGGGCTGGAGCCGGGACCGGGAGCAGGACCGGGACCGGCAGCCGGCGGCTCCGGCGCTCCCCACGCGCGGCCCCGCGGGGCTCTGAGGTAAGCGCGGGCTTGCGGAGGCCGCCCCGTCCCCCCTCTCGGCCCGCCCGCCCCTTCTCCCTCCTCCCCCCCCCATCACCCTCCACCCCCCCCTCTCCCCGCGGCGGCCGTGAGGGGACGGGCACAGGCCGCGGCCTCGGCCCGGCGGGGCCCGCGGGGAGCTCCGGGCCTGAGGCGCTGCTGCCGGGCCCGCTGCGCCCCGGGGCCTGGGGGCGGCCGGGGAGGGGGAGAAAGAGGGTCTGGGGGTGATGAGGGGTCCACCCGCTTCCCCCTCCCCGGGTCCCCTTCCCCCCATTCCCGCTCCCTCTCCCTCGTCCCGCTCCCCCCCAGAGTCTTGTGAGGGGGGGAAAGGGGAGTCTGAGGGTGACGAGGGACCCCCCCAGTCCCGCTTTTCCCCCCCTGGGGGTTCAAAAGAGGGTCCCTCGATGCCCCCTGGCTCCGGTCGGTCCCGGGCAGCTTGTGCCAAGCGGGAGCTTTATCGCTCATTAACCCGCCGTTTAATTAATGGCCGTCTGTGCCCGTTCTCCCAGGATTTTGCCCGTTCTCCCAGGATTTTGTCCGTTCTCCCAGGATTTTGCCCCAAAGCGCTCGGGGAGGATGTCAGTGCTCTCGGGGGTGTTTCGCTCTCTCAGCCCGTCAGATCCCCGATGCCAGTGGAATATTGAGGTTTCTGTGTCTGCAGCTCCTGTCAGGGATGTTCCTGTACGGGCTGAGCGGGGTTGGGGCGGGGGAGTGGAAGGAAACACCCGTGCGAAGTGCTGCTGGAGTTTTAAGGGATATCTCCGTGTGTTTGTGGCTCCAGGGCTGTGACCAGGCACGCTGGCTCGGGGCTCCTCACGTCTGGTGGGATGTGCTGCCCTTTTCTCTCTCTTTTGCTGATTTCTGGAAAGAAAAAAAAAACAAAACTTGAGTTCTGACAGTTTTCTGGGTGAACAAAATTTCCTCAAGCATCTTAGTTGCAGAATTAGGTAAATAATCTTTTTGCTGCTGAAAGCAGCTGATTTTAAGGCACTGAAGAACCCCGAGTTCCCCCAGATTACTTCAGTATCATTAAAAAAACCCCCATTCTCCATCCCTTTGAGCAATTTGTAAATGTCAGAATTTGTCTTCCGTCACTGAGTATTTGAGAACAAATGCCTTGTCCAATATTCTTTGACTTCTGACTTCAGAAAGCCTTTAAAAGTATGATTAATTGGCTCTTACAGTATTTCAGTGGTGAAACATTTAGGCCTTTCCTCTGCTCCATCTAAAAGGGCAAAACAGCACTTGGTTTCTTCCTCTGGGTGCTCTTTGTAGCATTTTAGGCCATTTAGAGAATTAGTGAAAGTTGTGGGAATGAGTTGAGTTTTTTTAAATTGCCACTCCTGAGGCATTTTGGGTGTTTCTGGGGGCTTTGGGTGGTGGGTCACACTGTGGCCTGTGGGATTTGGGGGGGTTGTCCTTGAGCTTTGGGGTGAGAAACGAAACGTGCCCACGATGAATTGGGACATTCCTGCTCCTGTTTGAAATCCTTGGCTGGAGAATCCTCTCAGTTAAATGATTTTTGAGGTGTAGCTGCCTGGACACTTTGGTTTTGCTCCTAAAAGCATCACTTGTACCTGTCTGACTGTAAAAAAGGAGGGGTTGTCCAGGTTGGGGCAATAATTATTCTCTGGATAATAAACCCTCCTGTCAGGGCTCTGTGACAGGTGAAGCTCTTCCTTCTCCCCAAAGTGAGCAGCTCTTTCAGCTCAATAAATCTAAATTCAGCTCTTGGAGGAGTTTTACCTGTGACTGTGCTCAGGGATTTCCCTTTTTGGTGCTTCTTGTCCAAGCTTGAGACCTGCAGGTTGAGGTTTTTCCTTGGAGCTTCCCCTCTGCAAGCTGGTGGATGCCAATTGCTGTTCCAGTAGGAAATTCCTGGTTTTCCAGCTAAATAGGTTGTTTTAACAAGGTGAAGGCACGTGAGTCTTGTGAGACAGTCACATCCAGGGTGGGTGTGAGGTGCAGGGGGAATTCCCACCTTGCTGCAACCCTTGCTGAGCCTTCTCACGAACATTACTGTACTCAGATTGATGTTGGATGAATAATTAAACATTACAGAGCCAGCAGAGATGGAGTCAGCTCAAACCCCACATTTCTGATGGGAAGTGCTTCACCTCTTATTCCTGCAAAGCAGAACTTCACACCCCTGAGAGAGAGATCAGCCAAACCTCCCCGGGCTGCTGCTTTTGGGTGCTGCTTTTGGGTGCTTTTATCTGTTTCACTGTTTCTTGCAGCCTGGTTTGAGTCTTTCATGGGACAAGAATGCAGAGAAAGCAGTGACAGAGAGCGGGGAGGGCAGGCTGTGGTTTGGCACTACAGAAATGACCAGGGGGGTTTTTGGGGTGCTGGAAATTCAGTGTCATTTTTGCTGCTGCGGGATTTCGGTTTGAGGGGCCCCGGTGGGTGCAAAGGTGGATTTTTCCCTTATAAAAGCTGAAGCTGCATTAGAGGGCAGACAAAGTCGTGTCCCCTGCATGTGTTTGTCATTAATTCTGCTCCTCATTTTGATGTGGTTGATGTTTGCAGCCACGAGGACGTTGGGAAGCTGCATCATGTGCTGGGGAGGGTTTGGTCCATGCTGTAAAGGACACATGGAATCACAGAATCCTGGAATAGTTTGGGTTGGAGGGACCTTAAAGATCATCCAGTTTCAGCCCCCTGCCATGGGCAGGGTCACCTTCCACTAGCCCAGGTTGCTCCAACCTGGCCTGGGACACTCCCAGGGATGGGGCAGCCACAGCTTCTCTGGGCAACCTGTGCCAGGGCCTCCCCACCCTCCCAGGGAGGAATTCCTTCCCAATATCCCATCTAACCCTGCCCTCTGGCAGTTTGAAGCCCTTCCCCCTTGTCCTGGCACTCCAGGCCCTCGGAAATAGTCTCTCTCCACCTTTCCTGCAGGTTCCCTTCAGGTCCTGGAAGGCCACAATGAGGTGACCCCAAAACCTTCCCTTCTCCAGGCTGAACAATCCCAATCCTCCAGCCTTTCCCATGGCAGAGCTGCTCCATCAGTGTTTCTTGTGTCACCCAAGCACCGTTTTTCTCCCTGCAAAGCCCTGATTTAGTGCCTGGTGTGGGGAGTCCTGGGTGGGACCCCTGGAGCTGAGGGGGCAGGAACAGGACTCTGCTCTGCGCTGCCTTTTCCCCCTCGGAGCGTTCGCTGCGGTTCAGCTCAGCGGGGAAAAATCAATGACTCACATTTCCACAGAAAGAAATGTAATTTCCAGTCTCATAGCAACTGTCCTTTCAACGCTTTCAAACCTTCTGTGACAAAATGTTTAACACTCACCCAGCAGCTTTTAATGCTCCAGGCTGGTCCACCCACTCCCCCCAGCTGAAACCTGCACTTGTGCATCCCTGAATCCCCCAATATCCGAGGGGGGGATGCTGGCAAGACATTGAGCAGTTAAATATAAAATCTTAGACATGAGAGAGGTGTTGGTGACTGCATTACATGGAGACAGAGTGACTCTGGCAGGGCTTAAAATTCAAAACTGCGCTCTCTCCCCACTTCGGTTTGAGTCCCTGGTTTGTTTTTGTACACCTTCAGATGGTTTAAAATAGCTTTGGCTATAAAATCTTCTGGGAAATTCTCTTGATTAGAGCAAGATATTCTTTGATATCAAGAATCTCAGCTTTCTTCCTGGACGTTCCTTCCCACTGCCCGAGGGCAGGGCTAGGTGGGATATTGGGGTGAGATTCCTCCCTGGGAGGGTGGGGAGGCCCTGGCACAGGGTAGAATGAGGTGACCTTTGAGGTCCCTCCCATCCCAGGCCATTGTGGGGTTCCCTGTTAACTGGATTTCCCTGGTTCTCCCCAGCTGATGATGGAAGAGGTGCACAAGGGCAGCAGCAGCAGCTCCGTGACGCCGTCCCAGCCCTCGGCCGTACAAGGTACAACCCTCCAGGCAGCTCAGCTCTCTCATATTGCTCAACAGGTAAAGCCTGGGCTGGATCTCAGCAAACATTTCAGGGCCTTCAGAGCCACTTTTTATGTGCCAGAAACCAAAGGTTCATTCTTAGAAGCACACGGAGAAGAAAAACCAGGAGGAGGTTGAGAAAAAAGCGTTTGTTTGTTGGTGAACGATGTCAAATTAATGAAAAAGTGTTAGAAAGTTCAATTTTTGGGCTCGTACAGTGCAGAATTGCAGCCCAGAGTTGGGGTTAGGTGACCACAGGAGCCGCTCAGGAATAAATCGGGGCCTGGTTTCATTTTTTTCCATGGGAAAAGCATTTCCAGCTCCTTTTGTAGTAACAGCAATCCTGGGTGTGCTCAGCACCATGGAAACACTTGGAGTTTAGCCCAGCATGAACATATTTAATATAATAAATCTTATGAAGTTGGAAATGTGAGATTCTTCCTCCAAGATGACATCCCTGTCAGAGCTTCCACCTGAACCCCTCCAGGATTCAGCTTTTGCTGCACCTGAGAGTGAATCCTTCCAGGAGGCTTTTCCTGGGAAACAGCAACGTTTTGCAGCTCATCCACTGTTCACCCTGTGGAGGCAATTGGTATTTTGATGCAAAATTTGGATTTAAGAGAGGAGAGAATATCAGCAGGTGTCCTGGGGTTTGTTTGCAAGGCTGGTTGTGTGCTGGTTTTATATAAAGTTCTGAATGTCCCTTAATAATTGTGATTTATGATACAAAAGTAGCCTGAAGTGGAAATTCAGCTGTGTGAGTGTTAATGATCCCTTCATCTTCTCATTTACTTCAGATTAATTAAAGTAGTGAAGAAATTTGGTGAGGAAACTGGTTATTTACTTACAGTCAAGTTTGATTATTTTTGGTTTGTGAACATGTGAACAATATCAATTGAATTAAAGTGCAAGGATTTATGTGAGTTCAGTGTCAAAGCTACAAACCCTCTAGGAAGTTGCAGCGTTTGCATCTTTTTAATCTCAATATATGACATAATGTGACATATTTGATTTCCCCTAACCAAAGGAAACAAAAACCTGTTTCAGCCATTTTCACAGTAAGTACTGTCTCAAAACTGTGCATCTTCAAAGGTACTTTTGTGACTGAATTAGAATGAAAAGAAGCTCCTGCCTGTTCTCCCCCAGCTGCCCTTCCCTTGCCCCGTGGCACAGAGGTTTCACTGCTGGTTTGGGTCTGTTGTAGATGTCTCTCAGAGGTTTCACTGCTGGTTTGGGTCTGTTGTAGATGTCTCTCAGAGGTTCTGCTCCCCTGACGGTGGTTCAGCTTCCTGGAGAGCAGGTGCAGGTGCAGGGAGTCATTCAGACAGCGCAGTCCTCGTCGGTGATCCACTCCCCTCAGGTGCAGACCGTGCAGGTAACTCCAGCAGGGCTCCACAAACCCAAACCTGGGCATTGCTGCGGGTGGGGAGATGTGCAAAGGTTTGTCTGACCCTCCGTGCCCTGGGAGGGACAGAGGGATCCAATCCTATGGGACACAACATCCCTCCTTTGGGCTGCTGCTGGGATCACCTTTGGAGTTCCAGACAAAGCTTTTGTTAACAAAGCCAGCCCACAGCTCTGTGGCAGGCAGGGAGGTGGGGTTTGGTCCCCAAAGGAGGGGAGTGAGGAGCGATAGAATAATTCAAAATGGGTTAAAATGAACCTTTGGGAAAGGTGGGTGAGCGAAGGGCTGAGCTGCTGCTTGCTCACCTCGTGCACTCTGTAACTCCCTTTCAGAGGTGCCCAAGTCTCTGCTTGTGCCTCTTACTCACTTGCCACGTGCTCTTTGTGAGTCACTTCCTGGGGGTGCCTGGGGAGTTCCAGTGGGGCTGTTCCTGCTCCATTCAGTCCCTGCTGCAGAGCCCTCGGGGCACTGGAGCTGCACTGGAAGCCACTGCCCTGGCAGTGGGGCGAGGGAGGAGCTGCCCTGGAACACAGGAATTTGTCCCTGATCCTTGTCCCACACTCCTCTGCTTGTACCACGCTGAACTGATAAACCATGGGAAGCAAAGCTGGCAGGGATTGTCAGCTGCCACTGCTGGAACAGCAGAGCAGGGACAGGAGAACACGAGTCACTGCTGAAAGCACTCGAGCCTCTGCCTCAGTCGGTTGTTGGTGCTTGTGTCTCCCTTAATCCCATTCCTTTTCCTTCCCCCTCCTGCAGGGTCCCACTGACTGGATTCTTTCCCTTTTTTTTCCCCCTGTTATTTATGAACATTGTGGCCTTGTTGGGGGGAAAAAAAAGTACAACATGAGCAGTTATTTTTCACTGTGGATCGTGGGCTGCTCTGTCTGTCTCTGCAGCTCGGTGGGAAAGGCTTTTCCCAGAGCTCTGTGTGTTCCTCTGGACTCTGCTGCTGGCACACAGATAAGAACAAATAAATATTGTGTTCACTAATAAGGAGCATCAGAGACAAAATAACACTTTGAACTAGGTAAGCACACAGTAGAATAAAGAAAACTGTAGATAGTACTTTGCACATTCACTCCCTGATACTCTGCTGCCTTAAACATTATTTTCCTTGGACTCATATTCTCACCAACAAACCCCACTGCTCCTCTGCCTACATAAACATCTGTGTTTGTCTGTGTGCATCACTGGTGTTCCTGTTCCCTCTCCCACCAGGTCTCTTCCTTGTCTGAGAGTGAGGATTCCCAGGACTCCTCCGACAGCATCGGCTCCTCGCAGAAGGCTCGAGGCATCTTGGCTCGCCGCCCCTCGTACCGGTACTGATGGGATGTGACACACTTGGTGTTTTATTTGAAACCAAGGGAGCAGCTCCTTTCTGGGGCTTCACATGCTCTGTCGACCTCCAAGTTGTTTCCTTTCCCTTGGAACATGCAGTGGGTCTGTTCAGGCACTGAACACCCTGAGCTGCCAGAGGAAACTTTGACTCCACTGGCTGGAGTTGGGCCTGAGCACGATGTGCAGGGGAAAATGTGCATCAGCTGTGCTCTTACTCACTTGTATCACTTTACTGAACTGGGCAGTGTAGCCAAATGTCAAACTCCTTTTTGTTTTTTTTTTCCACAGAAAAATTTTGAAAGATCTTTCCTCTGAAGACACACGGGATAGAAAAGGAGATGAGGAAACTCCCGGGGTCTCCACTGTCACCTCCATGTCCGTTCCCACACCCATCTACCAGACAAGCACAGGACAGTACAGTACGTCACCCCAAATACCTGCACAGGTTTTATTCAACTGGCCTCAAAATACAGGTTTTGTTGTATATTTGATTAAGATGAAACTCAAAAGTTGGTTATTATCTAGCAGTCAGTAAAGTTAGTACATAGAAATAACTGGTATCTGCAGACCTCAGATAAACTCAGTGCTCTGTAATCTTAATTTTGGCACATTAGGACATTTAAGGCTGTTGGTGTGAAGCACACAGCAGTGTTCTGTGCTGGATTTAACCCAAAATGTCAGCAGAGGGTTTGTGCTTTAGAGGCCTTTTTCCATCACTGGGGCCTCCAGGAGACCTGGGGAGGGACTTTTGGCAAGGAGTGATGGGACAGGGGGTCAGTCATGGCTTCCACCTGGAAGAGGGCAAGGTCAGATGGGATATTGGGAAGAGATTCCTCCCTGTGAGGGTGCTGAGGCAATGGAATGGAGCCCTGGAAGTGCCCAAGGCCAGGTTGGACAGGGCTTGGAGCAACTTGGTCTGGTGGAAGGTGTCCCTGCCCATGGCAAGGGGGTGGAACCAGACGATCTTTCAGGTCCTTCCCACCCCGCCCATTCCACGATTCCATGATCCACCTGCACTCTGCACTGTTCAGCTCCAAACCCTGCTGTCCCTGTCCCTTCCCTGCAGTCGCCATCGCGGCCAACGGGCTGCAGCTGGCGGGGCCGGGGCCGGACGGGGTGCAGGGGCTGCAGACTCTGACCATGGCCAACACCAGCGGCTCCCAGCCCGGCACCACCATCCTGCAGTACGCCCAGACCTCGGACGGGCAGCAGATCCTGGTGCCCAGCAACCAGGTGGTGGTGCAGAGTGAGTACCCCTGGGGACAGGGGCACGGCCCTGGCACCACCAGGGTCACCCCTTTTGGTCACCCCTGCTGTCCCCTGCTAGCACTGCCTCCTTTGGTGTCCCCTCCTAATGCTGCCCCCTTTGGTGTCCCCTGCTAACACTGCCCTGTGTGGCGTCCCCTCCTAATGCTGCCCTGTTTGGTGTCCCCTGCTAATGCCTTGTTTGGTATCCCCTGCTAATGCTCCATTTGGTGTCCCCTCCTAACGCTGCCCCGTTTTTGGTGTCCCACTGTCCCCTCCTAACCCTGCCCCATGTCTGGTGTCCCACTGTCCCCTCCTAACCCTGCCCCATGTCTGGTGTCCCACTGTCCCCTCCTAACCCTGCCCTGTGTTTGGTGTCCCACTGTCCCCTCCTAACCCTGCCCTGTGTTTGGTGTCCCACTGTCTCCTCCTAACCCTGCCCCATGCCTGGTGTCCCATTGTCCCCTCCTAACCCTGCCCCGTGCCTGGTGTCCCACTGTCCCCTCCTAACCCTGCCCCGTGCCTGGTGTCCCCAGCTGCCTCTGGAGACATGCAGACATACCAGATCCGCACGACGCCCACCACGTCGTCGCTGCCCCAGGCGGTGGTGATGACGTCCCCGGTCACGCTGACGTCGCAGAGCAGCAAGACGGACGATCCGCAGCTGAAACGGGAGATCCGGCTGATGAAGAACAGGTACCTGGGTGCCCCTGGGCTGCTGGGCTTCATCGCTCTGCTGGCTGTGCTGCACCCACTCACTGCAGCTTGGGGAGATTGTCACCCAAAACGTGGGAGATTCCCACCCAGACTCGCTCCCTGGAGCGTTTTCCAGCAGTGTTGGAAAACCAAACCCGGGTTTTCCCTGCGTGTTCCCAGATCCTGCTGAATCTCCTGCTCTCCGGGGCACCTGTGGGTTGGTTTTGTTCCTCCCTGCTGTTGAGTGCCCTCAGAACTGGAGCATTCAGAAGACAACTCAGATCTGAGGTGAGCAATCCCGTTGTGTGTTGCAGGGAAGCCGCCCGGGAATGCCGCAGGAAGAAGAAGGAGTATGTGAAATGTCTGGAAAACCGAGTGGCAGTCCTGGAAAACCAGAACAAAACTCTAATTGAAGAACTAAAAACTTTGAAAGATCTTTACTGTCATAAAAGTGTGTAAGAAAGGAAGGTGAAAGCCTTTGGGGACTGGTGACATTTCAGAGGAGACTTTTTTTTTTTTATACTGAATTTTTTAAACTAGATGAAAGGTCAAAACTGAAACTTTTCTACCTAGATTTCACAGCTCAGAGACTCTATAGATTTTATTTGCAACGTGTTGGTGACAAAGTACAAAAAGGAAACAAGAAAACCTCACCAAAATTCCTGCTGGCACAACTGGAAACTGATAAAAGTCAAGATTGCAGCTACAGTGGAAGGACAGTCACGTGTGGCGAGGCAGGTGATGAGAGTTTCTTTGAAAATTCCTACCAATACCTCTAATAATGGAGGCAAAATTTGGTTCCAGTGAAAATGTGGATGAAATGGAATCCTTGCCATAGCTGACATTATTAGTAACATTTATAACCAGTGTATGTTTTGATTTCTTACTCTTTTTTCAATCCTTTTTCCTTCAGTTACTTGTCTGTAAATATTTTTACTTTAACCTGTAAGTTGGTATTTACAGGTGCAGGTGATAAAAAAAAAAAAGCTGATACTTTGCTCGAGGTATAAATTATGTTTTTCCTCTTTCTCAGATGGCAGTTTAAAAAGTTGGGATGATTTTTATCCATGTTTGCTGTGTTTATCAGATCTGGGAAGGATCTGCAGAAGGCAGCCAGAGGCCTGGTCCTGGAAATGTCTGAGGCACAGGAAATTGTGTTGATTTTCTCCAGACAATTCAACACATCCATCACTTTAAAGCACAGTGTGGTGGGACAAGGACTGATGACAAAAAGTCCTGAAGAATTTCCGAAATTCAAACTGCTGGAAGTTTTAATTTCACAGGAGTTTGTTTTTAGTTCTGGGCACGAGAAACATCAATCATTGAATATTAAATTGTGCTGAACGTATTTACAATTGAACACTCAATGCTTGTCCTGGCTGGGGATTCTCCTGGGCTTGGGAACATGAAACCAAATAGAAGAGAAATGATGAGGTCAGAAATGGAAGATCTATACCAAAGGGTTACGAGGTTCTAGTTTCTGGTTTATTGCTGGAAGTAGTGCAAAATGACCATTTTCAGCCTAATTTTGTAAGGTAGGAGCTATTTTGCAAAGTGATGGTGTCTTTGTAAGCAAATATTCTATTGCAAACAGGGAGATGGTTGGTATATTTTGTAGCTAAATTGTGCTCTTTACAAAACCTGAAATTGAGTTTCTATACGTATTTTGACAGTTTATATATTTCATTTTAGTAACCAAATGAAATATTTTGTGAACCAGATTTTCAAGGATATATTTTTATGGATAGTACAAAGTCAAATGAGATCCTCTTTGGTGTAGGAGATATTTGAATTAATTTTGTATGTCTGTGGGCAACTTGCAAAAAAAAAAAAAGGATCCTAAAAAGTATTGGGGGAAAAAAAAAAGAATAAAAAAAAAAGAAATCAGGGCTTTTTACTCCCCACAGTTGACAATATCTGCACATTAGATCTGATTGTGTCAGAGAGTTCAGTTCGTACAGTTTTGTTTCAGGTGAAAATGAAAATGTTTGACATGATCAGGACTCGTTTGGGTTGGGAATCTCCGTTCTTGGAGATCCCCAGAGCCACCTGGGGAGGACGTGGAGCTGGGCAGGGTGTGACCCTGGTGGGCAGGTTGTGACCCTGGTGGGCAGGTTGTGACCCTGGTGGGCAGGTTGTGACCCTGGGCTGGTTGTGGTCCTGGGCAGGTTGTGACCCTGGTGGGCAGGTTGTGACCCTGGGCAGGTTGTGATCCTGGTGGGCAGGTTGTGACCCTGGGCAGGTTGTGGTCCTGGGCAGGTTGTGGTCCTGGGCAGGATGTGACCCTGGTGGGCAGGTTGTGACCCTGGGCAGGTGCTGGAGGTGCTGTGCCATCCCACGGTGTTAGAGCTCCGTGTGTGTGTTGTGCTGGCTCAGATCCGGGTGGAATTCCAAGCCCTGCTCCTTCCCTGGATGTGTGATGCTTATCCCATGGTCAGTCAGGGTTTTTGATTCTGCTCCCTTGGCAATTAATGGACTGGTAGCAAGCAGAGCTCTTTGCCATGAGGAATGTGCACAATCTCCTGGTTAGTGGGTCAGTACAGGGTGTTTTCTCCTGGAGTTTCTGGGTCTCTGGTTGTTCTGGACACGAGTCCCGAGGCGTTTCCTTTGGGCCAGGCTGGAATGTGACTCCTGGTTGCCATCCTGCCACAAAAGAGCTTTTTGGCACATCAGAAACAAGGTTGGGAAGGTCCTGACCTGAGGGAGCTGCTCCTGGAGAGGTGTCAGTGCCTCCTGTTGCTCTGGGGGAAGTTCAGGGAAAACGACCAGCCTGGAGTGTGAACCTCAGAGATTTGGGCCTTTCCCCTCAGGGGTGTGTGTGTTACCTGGAACGTGTGAGAGAGGGTTTGACCTGCAGTTCTGATCTGGGAACTCTGTGGTAGCTGATCCTCACTGTGTGTTCTCCTTTTCCTTTTGTAATATGGAATGATAATAAACAAAACCTATCGAGTGTTGAGACTGTGGAACCATGGTGGCCAGTTCTTTCTGTTTTCTGTGTCCAACACCTGTCCTGCTGCCAGACACACCAGGAGTCAAGTTTGGTCCTCTTAAAACAGTGTGTTGGAAAGAGCAGCTGATTTTTCGTCACGGGAACATTAAACAGTAACACGAGTTTCTCTCTTTAATCTCTGATCATGAAGTTCTTAATTTGGATTTTTACTTTAAAATCTCAATTGTAAAAGAGTAAAATCTCACTCCTGAGGGTAAGAGGTGGCAGCACTCAGTGCTGTTCTGCTGGTTGGTTCCAAACAGTCCGTGCTTTCCATGATTTGTAAATATTTGTTGAAACAATTAATGGTTGCAAATTTTGACCTTGGTAAATAAAGTCGCCAAAATATTATAATTCTGATGGTCCCTATTTATTTTTAACTAGCACAGAACTGCAGTGGTGCTGTCTGGGTGCAAATACCTGTGTGGGATGGGGTCTTAAGGTGGCCAGGAATAATTAATTGTCAGTTTTAGCGGCTGAAACAGCACCTGTCATGCTGAAAATCGTGAGTGCAGAACAACTTTTACCTTCCTGCAGGGGGTTTTACCTCCTTAGATTTCGATAAGCTGAGCCACAGCTAAGGTTTGGTTGATTAAGTGGTTAATTAAAACCTGTGTGTGCTCTGCTGGTGTTTACCCAGCAGAGGGAGCACCTGCCATCCACAAGCCCTGGTGGCATCACCGAGCGTGTTTAAACCTTCTGGTGGCTGGAAAAACGCCGAAATAGGGCGGGGGGGAAAGTGCTGCTGTTGATAACATCCCTATATTCGATTTTCATCATCAGGGCCAAGGCTGTTACCGTTTCCTCTACCGTCAGTGTGGATCTCAGAGGCAGGAAACAAAAAAATTACAATTGCAACTCCTAAAAAGTAAGTAAGTGCACGTCCTTTGGCTCTTGGATTTATTGTGAGCTGGGAGGAGCTGGTTCTCCCACGCCTGCCCAGGCAGGGCTGAGCTCCACGGTGGTGCCGCGATGCTTTGGCCCTCTAGAAGGTCTGTGTGAGCACCGTGTGTGCCACGGTCAGGAGGAGGGTGAGCGTGGTGCTCGTGGGCTTTGGAGTCCTGCTGGTCAGCTTGAGTTTGGATTTGATCCATGCCCTGTAGTGGGACAGCCGGACGTAGATCCCGGGATATTTGGGGCGGCCGCAGCCGACGCCAAAGCTGGCGATGCCGATCAGGTAATACCTGTCGGGGTGGTAACACACCAAGGGGCCCCCGCTGTCGCCCTGCAGGTGAACACAGAAACCCCAGTCATGTGGAGGTGCAGAATTCAGGCAGTAATAAATGGGGGTTTTAACTTGAGGCAGCTCAGTTAACTGACAGCAGTGATGGTAATGTGGGCAGTAACATGGACAGGTCAAGGTAAATGTGGTGACACTGAATCAGAATCCTTGAGGTGGGAAAAGCTCTCCAGGATCACCGAGTCCACCCTGTGCCCAATGCCCACCTTGTCCCCCAGCCCAGCGCACTGAGGGCCACATCCAGTCCTTCCTTGGACACCTCCAGGGATGGGCACTCCAAACCTCCCTGGGCAGCCCCTTCCATTGCCCCACCACCCTTTCCAGGAAGAAATTCCTCCTGATTCTGCTCGAGACGCTGCCCTGACCAGAACCCCGGGCCTGCAGTGCTTCAGTGTCTTTCAAGCTGTGTTGTTCTCCCATGGAAAGCCCCCACCCCTCTCACCTGGCAGGTGTCGGTGCCCCCGGCCCAGGCGCCGGCACAGAGCACTCTGTCGTCCATGAGCCCCGCGTAGCCCTCGGAGCTGTTGCACAGGCTGGGAGGGAGGATTTCCACCCGGGCTTCCTTCAGCACAGGGGAGATTTTCCCTGGAATGGAGGCAGAATGCAGCAAGGTAAGAAGTGCTGATGTGTGTGGGGAGCAGTTTCTGCTGTGCTTCTTTCCCCTGTCTCGCCAGCCGGGCCACGTTCCTGGACGTGTCCAGACATGGATGTGACCCGGATCCTGCTCCTGATGGATCGGAACTGGAGTGGGTTAAGGGTTGGCAGGGGTGACTTATCAATCCCAAAATTCCCACACGCCAACTGGCATCGAGTTTGTGCCCAGTAGGATTGAAGAGAGAACTGGAAGGAGTGTAGTCATTCATAAATCCCTGGGGGCCCCATTCATAAATCCCTGAGGACCCCTCAGTTCACAACATGCAGCATCAGAATTGTTGCTTTTTGATAAAAAGGCTGTTTCCAGCAGACCACCTTGAGCTGCACCACAAATCTGAAAGTCAGGTGAGTTTATTTTCCTTTTTCT
>JAWWLV010000078.1:5144527-5159975 GCA_035041135.1 Platyrinchus mystaceus
CACTGAGTGCTCTGGGCTGGGGGACAAGGGGGGCATCGGGCACAGGGTGGACTCGGTGATCCTGGAGGGCTTTTCCAACTTAAATGATCCTGGGATTCTGTGATCAGAAAGGAATTCTGTTCCCAGCAGGCCTCCCTCCCTCCCTGGGTGCTCCTCTCTTCCCTCAGAGTTTTACAGATTCCTCCTGCCAGGCTGAAAGCCTTGGAACTGCTTTATGGCCCAGGCTTTGTGTTTCTTTCATTACTGTTTTGCTGTTCTTGTTGCTGGGAGTTATTGCCAGTCCTTAAGTAATTTAATAAACACTTTAGATTTTATGGTGCAGAGAGAGGTATGGAGAGACCTTTAACAACATCATTAATTTCACACAGCTTTTAACGTTCTACCAGCAAAGCAAAACAAGCCTTCCAAACAAGCACCAAAATGCCCCAAAAGGCAGCTCCAGAAATATTTAACTCATAGCAGGTTTATGGAAGAATTAAATGCAATTCCAGAGATGTGTTGATGTTTCATATCACTAATCAGGGGTGGGAATACATGTGAAACAGCCCGGGGTCTGCAGGGCTGCTGCTGTTGCCAGATCCCTCCAGAAAGCTGAGGAATGACATTACAGCCAATGGAAAACACATTAAAGATTTACAGGATGCTGAGCACTGGTGTGAGGGAAGAGCATCCCCCCCTGACAGACAGGAGCTGCAAAAACAACCCCAACTCTCTCGTCTGTCCCTGGAAGGAGCTTACAAAGAAATAAGAATTAAAGCTCTTCCTCATCCAGGCTCCTTTGGTGCATTTACTGGAAAATAAGCCAGAGCTTTAGCTGCAAGCCTGATCCTAAAGTGAAAGGATGGTTTCTGCCCACCAGGCACCCAAAAAGAATGGGAATGTCAGCTGTCCATGGCCTAGGGAATAAATACATGCAGTAAAATGTGCAACCAGATTTTCACCACGAACAATAAACGGACAGCAGCTCGTTAAACAGAAGCACCTCACCAAGCCTGACCTGCTGAGGTGAGAGGGAATCTCATTACAGGATGATTCTCTCTAAGTCATTTATCCAGGGTTTTACCTCTCAAGAAACCTCAGACCTATTTCAGGCTCTGAGCAGTCACGACACAAGGACAGGACACGAGTGCCATAAAAATGAGAAACTGCAGTGATGACTAAGCCAGATCCCAATGAAAATTACCTCAAGAGGCTGAGCCTCCCTGGTAATTATTTCTCAAACTCCTTAAGAGAAGCAAAGAACCCTCCAAGCCTCTCAGAGCAGATTCTGGCTGACTCTGCTCCAGCTAATGAGCTCTGTCATCACTGCTCAGGAGAGGGACTGCGATTCTGGGCCCTTCTCCCACTCCCTCAGCTGACTGGGGAGAGGTTTCTCACGTTCCTGCTGGAACCTCCTGCCCTGGGCAGCACTTGGGGGGCCTCTGCAGCTTCAGAGGGACAGGCTGGAATGCTTGGGAGGAGTCTAAAGCACAGAGGGTGGAAGGACTGGGAGAACAAACACGACCTCCCAGCTCCAGGTGCTCACTCACCAGAAAGGGTAAATGCCCAACCGTGTCACGATGAACACGACCCCGAAGAGCATGAAGAAAGCATCACACACACGTTGGTACTTGGCATAGTTGGCCAGTTTTGCAGCCTAAAAGAGATGAGAAACACGAGAATATTATTCCCTTTGTGCACCCCTGTAATTACCAGGCTGGAGAGCTTCGAAAAACTCTCAGTCACGTTTGTACAGTTTGGAACAATTAGGGATTATATTGTATTATTATTATTTATTATATATGATGCTATGGGGAGAGATTATTTCCAAGGGCCTGGAGTGACAGGGCAAGGGGTAATGGCTTCCCACTGATAGAGGGCAGGGTTAGATGGATATTGGGAAGGAATTCCTCCCTGTGAGGGTGGTGAGACCCTGGAATGGGTTTCCCAGAGAAACTGTGGCTGCCCCATCCCTGGAAGTGTCCAGTGGCAGGTTGGATGGGGCCTGGTGGAACTGGACGACCTCCAAAGGTTCCTCCCAACCCAAACCACTCCAGTGATTCTCAGCACCAAGGCAGTCAGGAGGAAAAGCTGACGAGGCAGGAGCAGCAGCACAAGTTTCAGGGTGCCCTGAATGCTGTTTATCGGGAATGGGGGGAATGTCAGCCCGTCCCCCTGGGATCACAGAGGCACTTTGGATGCAGGGCCTTGGCAGGAACCTCACCAGGGCCTTGGCAGGAGCCTCACCTCGAGCAGGAAATCAGAGGCATCGTGGAGGCACAGCACCAGGGTTCCAACCCGCACCATGTTGTTCATGTAAGAGAAGGTGATGAGTCCGATGGTGGCCAAATGATGGACGAACATGATCAGGAAGTCCTGGAAACAGGAGACAAAAAAACCCCACCAAAACATGAAGACTCTTTGGCTGTCAAACAGATCCAAAGGTTTGGAACAGAGCCACCAGACTGGGGTCACAGGATTGCTTCAGTGTGGGCTCTGACTCCAGCTCATCACACATCCAGCACCACCACAGAGGCTGCCCGAGACGTCTCCCAGCTTTGGTGCTCCTGGAGCCAGAGCTCTGCAGGTACAGGGAGCCCTCTGAAGTGACTGACAGGACACCATATGGCCCCTATTTTTGGCTCTTGGCACAGATTTCAGTGCTGCTACTGCTGCCAGTGATCAAACCCTGCCAGGGCAGAGCAGGCACGGAACACCAGATAACTCGGCAGGAAGAACGAGGCCTCTTCCTTACAAAAATGTTTACAATGCACAATATCCAGGGCTGTTCTCCAGCTCAGCCCCCGGGTACAACCCTCCCGTGGCCCTGGACCTCCCCCTGCTGCAGTGGGGAATGTGATCCACTCGTTAAAAGTCAAAATTAAACATTATAAACACCATCCCAGAGGTTGTTCATCACTCCCTGCCTGCAGCTCCACCACATCCCGTGGGGGCCTCACCTGCCAGTATTTCAGCACTGAAAAAAATCCCAGGCAGACTTAGGGGTTGGGTTTTTTTTTTTGCTTTTGAACAAGAATTGGGATAATTTGCTGCTTTGCAGCTCGTGGAACAGCAGCAATAAACCACTGATTCACTGGGAGCTGCTCCCCAGCAGCACCAACAACGAGCCAAATCCTGGAGCAGAATCAGACCCGAGCAACTGCGACCACTCGTCACCTGCTCCACACACAGATGAAAAATCACCCTCAAAACCCCCACTTGTTATCAGGGTTTGCCATTTCCTCAGCACCTTCAGCAAGGTCCTGCTTTGGGCAGCTCGTTTCCTTGAAAGCCTTCTAGTTAAATCTGTTTTTTAGGCAGTGGTTTGTTAACTTTTGATTGGGAGGTATTGAGTGACTCAGTTCTTTCCCCTGGAAGGTGGGAGGGACTCAGGGGTCCACCAGGCTGCAGGTCAGGCTTGTTCCTCCCTTTCTCCCAGGGCTGGGCAGTGATTCCAGGAGGAGGGAGGCTCACAAAGGCATGAATGAGGAAGAAAAAGTCATGATTTAGCTTTGTTCACGTTTCTTGTTAGCCCTATTTATTGTTATCATCATTATTGTTAATTATTATTTTAGCTTTTAAGTGGTTAATGCAATTTTGGTTCATCTCACCTTCCGTTTAATGTCTGTAAACTGAGAAAACATGAGGGACCAGTAGAAGGCCAGCTCCAAGATATAGTAATAATAAAGCCTGGATGTTAGAGGCTGCAACACAGAGACAGCACAGTTAGAAGGCAAAACACTTTAAAATTTACATTAAAATCACTTTTTCCCCTTCCTCCTTCCCCATCCCACTCTGCTCCTCCAGAATTGCTGAGGCACAAGTTAAATGATTAAGGTTTAGTAACAACAAGCTTAAGCAACAGGAGGCCTTACTCCAGGCTTACTCACACAACCATACTTGTGTGTTTGAGCTTTATTCCAAAGGAGTAAATTCCCTTGTCAATATTTACAGCTCCTGCTGAAGCCTCTTGGAGTAGGAAAACCAGGCTCTGAACAGACTGGTTGGCCTCTACACAACAAGTAATTAAATTACCACGATGATTTTATCCCTTTTTTGTTCCCCCCCCCCCCCACACACACTTTTAATAATCTCAGCAGCCAATAAACATAAAATGAATGAGTCAGTTGTATGTGAGGAAATTCTGCTGCTGCCAAACTTAACCAGGATGTAAAGACATAAAGGGCAAATGCCAGAGCTTTAATCCAGTGCATTAACAAAAATAAAACCTGACACTGTGTCCAGAAAGTTGGAATTTAGGAAGGGTTTCCCCTCATACCTGGAAAGGGTAGTTGGACCAGCACTGTCGTGTGTCCCAAAACCAGGGGGCCTGAAGGGAAAGGTAAGTTATTACAGAAATAAGCTTTATAAAACCCCAGGTTTTAACTCTCCACCACCTAAAGACACTGTTTCACTGAAATTTTATCTTGATTCCGCCATTCCAGCTAAATTTATTGTATTAAAACCTTATTTTTTTGCAGTCAAATGGGAGTTATACTGCAATGGAAATTCCAAGAATCATCATGCAGCTCAAACAGACCCAAAGAGATGAACCAGTGTCCCTTCAAGAGGGAGAGGAGGAAAAAAAGAAGCAGCTCCCCACAGCAAGAAAAGAAAAACCACACCCAGTTTTGTCCCATTCTAGGGAAACAGGAAAAATAATTTTCTATTATTTCCAAAATGAGAGATCTGAACAGAAACTTCCCTGCAGAGGAGGTTCCTAACAGCAAATCAGGGAACACAAAGATCACCACTAAATCCCCCTCCTTCTAAGCCAGGGGAAAACTCCAAGGAAGAGACAGGGGTGGGGAAAACCCCCTAAATTTTGGCAGGACAGACCAAACCCATCTGCAGCCACACAGAGCAGGGGAGAGGGACAGACCAACTCACCGTCCAGAGAAACCTGATTCCATAAAAAAATATACTTAAATAAAATGTAAATCTCCACCTGGAAAGAAAAAGAAGTGAAAAATAAACTTAGGACAGAGAAGCAGCTTCTGGTTGGCAATTGTCACAAAAGAAGTGAAGTAATCGTGGCAAACCCCAGTTCTGACACCTCAAAAGCTTTCACTCACCTCCATCCCTAAACATTTCAGGTAAGATAAACCCAGTTTAGAGTTTTCACACCACACACGAGTCTGCCATCAACAGCCAAGTTTGAAATTCAGGGTGAACATGCATCATTCATATGCTGTTACAGACAGCAAGATAACAACAAGCAAAGTCATTGTTATCCAGAGTTATCCTAATATATATATTTATCCCTCTTACCTTGTGGCTTTAAGTAGACAAAACCACACTGGGGGGGAAGAATTAATGAGAAGAAAGTTACTGGAAAGGAACCAGAACAGGAGAAATGAGCCAGGGAAAAATATTCAGGTGCTACTCCACTACCAGAGGTAACTGCAGGAGCTCAGGGAGGAACAGAGAACAAAGAATGAGGAGCAAAGGAAGCCAAGAAGTGGCTGTAACAAAGTCTGTACATTGTGTGAGGCAGGAGGTCACTGTGTCTGGGAACAAACACCACCACTGGCCCCTTTTCAGGAGGTTTCCACTCAATTTGGGCCCGTGCAGACACACACTGAGCACTCCCAGGTGCCACGTGGCACTGGGGACCTGTCCCACTGCCCAGGGCTGCTCCTGGCTGGCAGCACTGAGCCCTGGGCACACGACCTGGCGTCTCTCAGGCACGGCCACCGAGTATTTGGGGATTTCAGGCAGCCCTGTAGGAGAATTTCAGCCCCCCCAGAGGGTGGTTAGAGAGGGGGACACAGAGCTGGAGCCTCCCCCAGACATACATGCTCTCACAAAATTTGGTGAGGGTGGTGGGTTTGTCCTGGTTCCTCCGGTGCCGGAACCAGCGCTGGATCTTGCGGACGTCCCAGTCCAGCTGCTTGGACAGCCCTTCCAACCGCTTTGCATCTGGAGACTGAAGGAAAACCAAACAAGGGTCACTCCTCTCCCTTCCCAACCCACCTGCAGACCTGCACTGGGACAGAAACCACGCACAGGTGAACAAAAAACACGCCAGGAAGGGACTAAAGCGGAGCCCCAAAGCAGGAACCCCTTGCCACAAATGTCCACTCAGGTTTAACCAGCATAAGGCACTAATTACTTAATTATTCAGCGTGGGTTTGGCTGAACGTTTCCTCACCTATTCCATCAGCTGACAAAGGATGCCTTTGTTCGGTGCCTTAATCTGGGGGAAGGAGCTGTTAAAAGTGTCCTGTCCTACCTGTTGAAGCTGCACATCAATTCAAACAGCCCAGAACTCGGGAGATCAAGGCTGAAGAAGTGTTAAGGGGTTGCTACTCGCAGCAAGGACAGGGAAACTGTGAAGTGAGAGCCGGTTTAGCACAGTAAATGTTTGTATATTCTAAAGGGCATCGCAGAAATTGGGTTATTTCTGTTATGGAAGTTTATAAACGGAAATAAATCTGAAGACTGAAATAGTTCTGTGATAAGGAGCACATCCCTGTTCTCTGGCTGGAAACTCTCCTGGGAGTTTGTCTGAATGAAGACAAATGGGTTTATCAAAGACAAAGTGAACCAAACCTGGTAACTCCCTCTACAGTGGCCCAGGGGGGAGATAATTCAGAGCAGTGTCCTTTTAACAAGCTCTGCCAGGGAGCTCTTAGCACTGACACATGATAAACACATTTTACTGCTTGAGTTACACACAAACCCCAAAAACTATGCAGGGTGCTGATTTAACACAAAGTCACCAGTCTGTCCAGCTGAGAGGCAAAGCCATCTGTAATTTGATTTTCGGTGTTGAGAGCTGTGCCCTCACAACCAGACCCCTCAGCACTCCACTGGGATTTCATGGTCGGGGCTGACACTGCACTGGAAGGGAACTTGTCTGCAAGGAGGGTTCCAGAGCAGCACTGAAATCCCTCCCCAGCTCCAGTGCCACCCTGCAGCCTGGCTCTCCACACCCAGCAGCAGCCCCAGCTCGCTGGGACAGTCAGAGGCAGCTCTGGTTTCACAGCAGATAAATTCTGCACAGCCTGTGACCTCCTGGGCTTTCTCAACATTCATTTCAAGGGCATCCCCTACATTAAAGTCCTCCCCACAAACAGCACCAGATCCTGGGGATGTTTCAGTTCACACGTCACTGCAAACCCCTCAGAACTTTAATGTTCCCACAGGGCGACTTTCAGTGGGGTTTTTATAGAATTCCCCTTTATCTGCTGCAGGAGATGAGGTTCAGCATCCCCAAATCTCAACATCAAGCCTCCCATTCCCTTATCTTTAATGAAAATCTCTCTCACTGTCTGCACAGACTTCACTGTCAATATTGAATAAAATACTCAGTAAATAAATATTGAATAAAACTCTGGAGTGATGGAGCACTGAGAGCTTAAGGGAGGGAAAGGCCAGGAAAGAATCCAAAGGAACACCTCCTGCCACCATTAAATGTCCTGCCCTTCACCTGACTGAACAGTTCCCTCAATAACCCACTTGCACTGACAGCTGCTGTCCAATTCCACAGTAAATGGCACAAATAAGGGGAAGGCATTCACAATAAAACCAATAAAACCAGCAAAGGAACAAAGGTCAAGGAGAGGAGAAGCTCTCCCCCAGTAACAGTGGAAGATACTGGGAAATCTCCAGTTAAACCAAGGATCACCACCTGTCACAGGAGTCAGAACCAAAGGAAGCAGCTCAGACCTGTCTGTAAAGGGGAACATTTTTATTCCACAGCAGATTTTTCTGAGCCACCAAGGGAATTTACTTTGCCACCACTCGGGCATAGCAGAGACAAAGCAAAGCCAGAAGGAGCCACTGGTGAATGCACAGGGGGAGATGTTTCCCTCACACCAGAGGAGTGGAAGCAAAAAGCCCCCAGCCCCTTCATTCCTTCCTTGCAGGGCCTCCATTCCCAGCAGGATTTGAGCCAGGACTCACCTTGGTGATGGATGTAAACACTTTCTCTAGGATTGCATTGGGCTGGGCTCTGTGAGGTCCACTGTCCTGGATGCCAAGGTTTATGGCACATGGCTTGGCAATAAACCTGCAAGAGTTCCCAAGAAAGAGCTGCATTAAAACATTTTTATTTCCCTCCTCTGCCTGAATGACAAAAACCCAGACCTGTCACCAACTGCAGAACCTGGGGGAAAAGCTTCTGGAATCTCCACTTGCTTTGCTCCAAGGAACTTCCCATGTGAAGTTATTTCTTTTCTTAGTCCTCCTGGTAACTGCAGGCAGCATATTCTATGCACATCAGGGGGAAGAATTAAATCTCAGTGTCCTTGGCCTGCAAGGATCCCAATGTGTTCCCAGGGGGGTTCTCATTCCTCAACTGTCCACCCTCAACCTCTCATCCCCTGCCTGAACCCCCTCTCCTGTCAAGGAGAGCGAGCAGGTCCCCCCTGAGCCTCCTCTTCTCCAGGCTGAGCCCCCCCAGGAGTTCTGCAGCCCCTTCCCCAGCATCCATTCCCTTCCCTGGACACGCTGAGCTTCGTTCCAACAGTCACAGCTTTAAAAAAAAAATAAAAAAATAATTAAAAAGCCAAAAAGGAAGGAGTGATTTCCTCCGAGCTCCGCTCCGAGGGCTCCCGCCCCAACCCGGACCACCAGCCACAGCCTGTGCCCTGATGTTATGAAACAGTTGGCAAGACCCCCCCAAAAAATGTACAACAACAGAAAAAAGGTAAAAAAAACCCCTCTTTCTGCTCTGCTTTCCTCCAGGATGTATCACACCAGCAGCACAGAGGTTCATGTGTGCAGCTACAGGATGACAAAGAGTTTTAGTTCATTTTCTGGGACATGGTGCTTAAGAGCTCTATTAAAAACAACAAAGCAAACCAACCCCTTAACCTGGCCTGAAAATGCTCTGTTTGTGCCAGTTGCCTCCTGTCAGAGAGGAAACCTGAAAAAATCTAAAAATCTGCACATTTACAGAATTGTGGAATGGTTGGGATCTCTGGACAGCATCTGCTCCAACCCCCTGCCAAGGCAGAGGCACCCAGAGCAGGTGACAAAGAGCAAATGAAGAGTCTCCAGATATTTCCAGGTGCACAGAAAGCAGACACTGGAAGCAGGAGGTGGTGCCAGTCACAGAAACGGGAAGGAAAAGGGATGGCACGGTGGATTTCCTCACTTTTAAGGAAGTCTGACCCAGTCATAAGGGAGCTTCTCTAATTCCTCAGCTCATGGTCTGTGCAAGGGCCACCTGTCCTTCCACGGGGCTCCTGAGGGAGGGGGATTCACCTGGGAAAAGGGGCCCAGCCAGCCCACACTGCTCATTGCAGGCACGGCCCACGAAGAGAGTGCTCACTCCTGTGCTCAGCCAGGGCAATCCCAAGCTATCCAGGCATTCAGGTGTCCACCAGGGACTTGAAGCCTCTGTGGCATTTGAGGTTTTTGGCCCCACAACAGGTTTCCACATGTGCTCTGCAGTGAGAAGGTTCTGCACAGCGAGACTTCAGCAGCAAGGAAAAGAAGGGGAAAACATTTCCTAGAGGGCAGAATTCCCATTCCTGGGGACATTCAAACGGAACAGCACAAGACCACGAGCGACATGAGCTGCCTGAAGGTTGGTCTTGCCTTGAGGAGAAGACTGGATGAGTTGACCTTGAAAGGCCCCTTTTAATCTAAATGATTTTACGATTCTATGAAATCTTAACGGCAGCAAAACTCGATCCAAGGTCAGGTCGCTGCCACACCCCCAGCACGACATTCCCATCACAGGAACACTCCCACCACCCCTTTGTGGCCAGGGACCAGCTCCCACCTGAGCCTGCCCAGCCCCTTTTTCACACTTGGCTGTTCCAGACACGCTGATTTTAAACCCACCACCGGTTTTCAAGCCCGCAGACTCGCGGGCTGCGACAAGCGGTTCTCACGCACGTTGTGCTTCACAAGAAGGCAACATCTGCCTCCAGTTTGGCTGTTTGACTGCTCTGAAGGGAAGAACAACCTCCAAACAGTGAGATTTGTCAAATATTCGCTCAGAGTTCATACACCTATGATCTCTCAGTTTTGCTGTGTGAGGATTAAAGCACCTCATCCCACAGCTCTCCCTAATTTTCCGCACAGACCTGATGAAGTAACAGCCAAAATCACTTTTTCTCCCCTGCAGATCATTCCTCAGACCTGTCCAGCCTCACCCACACATTTGGTACCAAAGGGCAGCTCCAAACACATCCAGGTTTTTGTAGGCATCTGGAATTCTCTGTCTGCTTGGGACAAGACGTGCGAGGAGAAATAACTCAAAAGCATAACCAAGGATAAAAAATAGAACCCCAAATTTCTGGGCAGAAGTTCTACCCAAGAAACCTCCCTGCCACTGAGTCAGGACTTCACCTTTCTCTGCAAGTCCTTCTTCATCTCCACAGTCCCAAAGTGCCCACAGAAAGCCAAATTAATGATTATTTTACCGATATAACGACGCAAAGGTCCATTTACAGGAGAATTCACTGTGCTACAAGTGCTGTGGCACAAAGCCCTTCCTCACACTGAGGAGCTACAGCAGGAGAAGAGAGAGAAGATGCAGCTAAACCAAAAGAGCTGCACGAGTCTATAATTCAAATTCTGAGTCATCGAGTCCAGCTGCCAAATGTGTGTCAGGGAAGACGTTTGACACAATCAAAGCCTGAACTAGGATCAATGCACCACAGGGGTTTATTAAGACAGAGCTGAACTTTTATGACATGTTCAAAGTGGCAGGAGGAGTTTATTCAAAAGTAAGGGCTTTTAAAATAAACACCCTGGAAGCCGCCTGGGATGTTGCTGCCACAATCTGGTTTCACTCTGGGACACCACTGAGACGCTGCTGAGAACAGGAACAGCTCTCTCAGGAACCAGACCAAAGGCTCTGGGCTTTGCTGGGCAGGAGCAGGACTTAATTTGGCATCTAAACCAACACCAAAAGCGGAATTTCACAAACCAGGGAGGACTTTACCGGGGCAAAGCAACTGCTACCTGGTGTGGAAGGATGTACACTGAGCCCCTCCCAGGGAGAAGAGAATCTTCTGCACCTCTTCCCCACACTGACACCTGCACTAAGGCTTGGAAATCCCTAAAATCCCTCTCCAGGGGTATTGTTGTGTCTCACAACCTCCTTCCTGTTGTGTCTCACAACCTCCTCGTCTCCTGGCAAGTACCAACACTTGGCCAGGCCCAGCACCAGCACACCGAGGTGAGAGGAGATTCTGGCAGTGCCACGAGCCTTCCTGGGTCCTCTGCACTGGTTTTCGGGAGCCTTTTTTTTCCCCTAAGGGCAGAAAGAGAAGTAGGAGAAAGGAAGAGCCCCTCCAGTTTCCCTCCAGCTCCGTTTTCCTCCCTGTTTGCCATCTCATCTCTTCACCCCAACCACCTCCCTACTTCTGACAGCTCAGGAAAATTCACACTTCGCACACAGAACCCACAGATCAAAACCAACTCGATTCCCACTCGTTTTTCTAGTCCTGCAGCCCTTTTCACGCCGAGAAATATTTATAGAATCACTGGATGGGTTGGAAGGGACCTTAAAGAATCCAGTTCCGTGGGCAGGGACACCTTTCCCCGGCACAAGTCGCTCCAAGCCCGGCCGTTTCAGTGCGGAAATTCACGGTTAAATCGATGTTTTAATGAACCACCCGACCAGGAATACGAGGTGTCTCGGCCCGCTTCACCTAACGGGCTTCCTAATTAAGCGGCTTTACTAATTAGAGCCTCTGTCACCCCCGCACTGCACGTGGGGCTGTGAGGGATGCCCGGCGCGGATCAAGCCCTGCCCCGGGGGGTGAGTTTAATCTCGCGGTTTGTGGATGCTCAGGCAACCGGGGAATCCCGAATTACATCTGTTAATGTGCAGATAAGGCGATCTGCGCCCACATCCAGCGCGCCCGAGGTGAGGGAGAGCCACAAATTGTTTAATAACACAGCGGGCCATGTGAACGAGACCTGTTTCCTCCTCCGGGGGATCAGGGAAAGTACAGTAAAACCCACAAGGAAGCTTCGAGCGCCGAGCGGCTCCCTCAGTCACCGCTGGGCAGGCGGAATAAAAGCGAATAAAAGCGAATTCCTGCATGAAACACGGCGTTTGCCTCAGCACCGGGGGGGCCCCTCAGACCCCGCTCCCACAGGAGCCCCCGGGGCTCCTCCATGTCGCGACAGACCCGAGCGGCGCGACAGCTCCCCGGGGTCACCCAGCGTCCCTCCGGCACTCAGGGGAGCCCCCTCACGGGTTCCCCCCCGGCGCCGCCGCGCTCACCTCTCGAAGAGCAGCCGCACGGCGAAGATGCCGAGCGCCAGCGGGAAGGCGGACAGGACGTGCGCGGCCCGCGGGTACTGCAGCCCGCCGCCCGGCTCGCCCGCCAGGTCCGCCCACGTCACGTTGTGCGGGAGCCAGAACCGCTCGTTCCAGAACCAGGCCCGCAGCGCCGCCGCCGCGGCCGCCGCCATCTTCCGCCTCCTCCTCCTCCTCCTCCTCCTCCTCCCGCCGCTCCGGCGGCCGCCACAGCCACAGGGGCGGGGCCTGGCGAGGACACGCCCCCTCCGCGCCCCGCTCCGCCAATCCGAGCGCCGCCACGAGCCTCGGGGGAGGGGCTAAGGAGAGACCCCGCCCCCTCCGCGCCAGGCTCCGCCAATCCGCTCCAAGCCCCTCTTCTCGCCGCGCCACTGCCCGGGGCGGGGCAGGGGAGGCCACGCCTCTCGTGGCGCCGTCCAGCCAATCCAGGGCGCGCCACACTAAGAAATGGGCGTGGCTTGTATAGACCGCGCCCCCGCCTTAACAAGCCCTTCCCCTTATCTCGCCGTCCCGCCACTCCCAGCGCCTGCCACAGCTCACAGGGGGGCGGTGCCACAGCCCGCACGAGGCGGGGCTTGGAGAGACGACGCCCCCTTATTACCCCTCATCCAGCCACGCCCCTTCATCGCCCCGCCGCAGCTCTCACAGGGGGCGGGATGCTGAGACCAGGCGGTCCGAGCGCCAAGCCCCGCCCACCGCGGCACGTGGTGGTGCCGCGTCCCTGTGGGCGGGGCGCTTTTTTTCTGACCACGCCTCCTCCCTCCCCGCGGACCGTTATCCCGGCGCAGGCGCAGTGCGGCGTTCCCGCCTTCCCGCCTCTGAGCGCGTTCCCGCCTTTCCTGAGGGAGCGGCGCGAGCGCGTTCCCGCCTTCGCCTGAGGGGACGGAGCGGCGCAAAACACCGAGTTAACAGGGTCACATGTAATAGTCAATAACGGGATCAAACAATTTGCTCATCAAATTAATGATGAGATTAGTAGTGTTGAATGTCTAAAAGTGCCTTAAAATAGTTAATGTGCCTGTCTGTATTACACCAAAGCTACTAACTGCGATGTTTTGTTTGCTAAGGGTAAAACTTCGTGTTTAAGCATTTTTTTTTTTGACTCACATGACGCATATAAATACTTGCTATTTTTAGTTCAGAGAAACTACTGTAGTAATACCAGAAGAACTAATTGGATGATGGGCTAATTGAACTATTGGAGGAAAACATTTGGCTACAGAAATGACCTCAAGTCAAAGTGCAATAAGAAGATGACCCGTGGAATTGGGGAGGGGAGCTGAGAAGGGGTATAAAACTTGCTCCCCACCCACAAGGTGGACAGAGCAGGAGTCTCTCCTGCCCCCCCCGGCATGCCTGTTCCCTTATCCGCTTGTAAATAAATCTCTTGATTTTTCCAAATTTTAAAGGATTGGTCATTTTGCCTATAACAACAGAACCATGGAGTGACACAAAGACATAAAATACAGAATCCCGGGGGGTGGAACCGGACGGTCCTTCATGTCCCGTCCAACCCAAACTTTCCATGATTCCGTGATATTCAGGCTCGGAAGGGCCCAGAGCTGCCAGCGGGACTGAACAGCCTCCTGTGCGAAGAGTTTACGGCCAGATCCCAAGGATTAGTTTTACTGACATTTAACAGAGAGGTGGTTTAACATTTACAGCAACACAAACACCGGCTGGCAAAGTTTAACGTGTCCCTTTCAGCTTGTGGTGAGGTTCTCGGCCTCTCCGCAGAGGTGGTTCGACATCAACCACCTCATACACGGCGCCAAACGATCCATCCCTCATTTAATGGCTCTTCTGGCACCTGTCCAGTCAGAGAGCAAATTAAACGGCCCATTAAGCACTCAAATACTACCGTAACTAATAGATTCAAGGATAGAGTAATTCATGATCTGCTCACTTCTTTTTTTTTTTTTTTTTCTAATCAATGGTTAAAGCAGTACCACTTGTGCTGATTCCTCCTTGAAGATGTTCAGCTGGTCTGAGTGACCAGGTGAGGGTCCTGGTACTTCAGAGACTCACAGATGCCTCAGATTTAACAAGAAATAACGATTTTGTGATTAAAGTCTCTGCTGAGTGCAGCCAGTGTTGCTTCAGTATCACGTAACTGGGGAGACACTGTAAAATCCAATCGCGTCTCCTAAGAAACAAGCAGTTGGCATATTCCGTAAATCCAAGTCCACAACAAATATCCTTCCCTCCCTTTTTCAAAAAGCACAGTTTCCAGACAGAAAGATCTCCAGTTGCTTAGTCATTTAGGGAAATCTGATGCCAAGTGGAAGAGAGAAAGGTGACCAAAAGCAGCCCGGGAGTGCTCGGTCTGTGCAAGTCAATCCTTACACTTCTCCCTCAAAAAAAGGACGGTTGTGGAGCTGCCAGTACCTCCCAGCTGGGCAGCAGGCTGCTTTTCCCTTCCCCTTCCAGATATCCTTGTCATACACACAGTTTCTCACGCTGCTGCAGGACTTTCACTGCATTTCTTCTGGCTCTTATCCCCACCTATCCTGACCAAACCCATCTCAGGCTCCAGCGATGGGAACTGCAACACGAAGCAGATGATAGGAAAGGGGGAAAAAAAGCCCTCCGTTGTCCTCAGCTGCCCTCGAGAGCCACCTGGAGCCAGAAGTGGAAGTGAAAAATCCCTGCACGTCCTTATTCCTTCTGCCCACCCTGTTCTAAATCCCTCTTCTACATTCTCTTGAATTCAGGAGCAGAAACTGCCCGTTTGACAGTCTCTGGGAAAACACGGACACACAGTGTCACCTAGTGGCACCAGCACCATCCCGGGCTGCCTTCCAGTGAGAACACTGCAATTCCAGCAAGGACACCGGGAATTCACCCATCTTCTCCCTCAATCTCTTTACAGATGGGGAGCAGCCCTGGGGAGGACTTGGGGGGGCTGGTGGGGGAGAGGCTGGATGTGCCCCAGCCCAGAAACTCCCCTGTGCTGGGCTGGGCTGATCCCACAACATGGGCAGGGGGGATTCTGCCCCTCTGCCCCCTCAGGTGAGACCCCCCTGCAGAGGGGGTTTCTCTCCCAGCCCTGGGAACAGCACAGGGAGGACGTGGAGCTGCTGGAGAGAGTCCAGAGGAGGCACTGGGATGATCAGAGGGATGGAGCAGCTTTGCCCTGAGGAAAAACTGGAGAATTGGGATTGTTCAGCCTGGAGAAGGGAAGGCTTTGGGGTCACCTCATTGTGGCCTTCCAGGACCTGAAGGGAACCT
>JAWWLV010000078.1:5163906-5178161 GCA_035041135.1 Platyrinchus mystaceus
TAGATGGGATATTGGGAAGGAATTCCTCCCTGGGAGGGTGGGGAGGCCCTGGCACAGGCTGCCCAGAGAAGCTGCGGAAGTGTCCAAGGCCAGGCAGGATGGGGCTTGGAACAACCTGGGCTAGTGGAAGGTGTCCCTGCCCATGGCAGGGGGTGGAACAGGAGCTTTGAGGTCCGTCATTGCCTGATTTCCATGATTGCAGGCCCACACCACCCGTTCCAGCCAGCGCTGCTTGGCCTTTGTCGATGACGTCCGATGCTCCAACCAGTCCCTGCCGATGACCCGGCACTGCCTCACGCGTATCCTTTGATCCACCTCACGCTGTCCCTGGCTGTTTGCTGGCCGTTTGCCCTGTCTCTGCCCGCCCTTTTTTCCCTCCCTGGCCCTAAATCAAGGCCACCGGTTTGCTGTAGCCGTTGGTTTCAAGCAGGAGCCCAGAGGAAACGTCTCCCGGTCTGTTGGCGCTCCTGTCCCGTGGAGCAGCCGGTTCGTGTGGGAGGGACAGAGGGATGGGCTGGTCCCACCACAGCCTCCCCGATCCAGAGCATCCCAGCAGGGTGGGCAGTTCACTTGGAAGCACCCAGAGAACCCACGGAGGCCTGAGTTGTGAGGGATGTGTGTGGGGAGGGGTGTCTGGCCACCAGAGCATGTCCTTGGGGATTTTGGGGGGGATCTGGAGGGGTAGTCCCAGGCCTGCTTGGAGCTGCCACGGCCCAGCTTGGTCGCTGTGACCCCTTGAAAGGTTCTTTCGACCTTGAGCTGTTCCAATTCCCCTGAGCTGTTGGAGACCCAGCACTGAAACTTCCACTGGGATCTCCCAGCTCAGGGATCACCCCCCAACATGGGATCCACGGCCCCAGCGTTGCCCTGGGTGCATCTGCTCCATCCACTCTCTCGGATCTGTGAGAGCTCATGGATCTGTGGGAGTTTCTGGATCTGTGGGTTGTTGGGAGCCCCTGGGTTTGTTCTGCCCCCAGAGTTGACCGGCTCACCTCCACCCCCGCGCAGGGAGCAGGAGCTGGAAGCTGCCTTTGTTTCTCTCTTAACCACCCTATACCTCAAAATAAAGACAGGATGAATCCCATAAAACAGCCGGAGAAGCCGCTGCTGGCAGCTGGTGCTGGGGAGGGTGGGGAGGAGCCGGAGCTCTCAGCTGACTCCCCTGACACAAACAAGCCTTTCCTCGGGCGGCCGATAACATCTGCATCCCGACAGCATCTGCAGCCACAGCCTGGCTCCCAGGAGCTGGATTGTTTGTGACAGGGCACTGAGGGGATGGGGAGAGGCTCCAGGTGGAGCCTGGGATTTTTGGCATCTCGGCAGTCCGTGCTTTTGGCTGCCGGTGTAGTCGGTGCTGGAGCTGGGAGTCACTCCAGGAGGTGAAAACCTGCCCTCCCCACCCCTGTTCCTCCCCACGCCTGCCCTCGGGTGGCTCGGATCCATCTCCGCTGGGATGGGCTCTGACGTCGCTGCCAGCCCGGATTAGGGCTCCCCGCAGCCCGTTAGGAAGTGGATCCATGAGAAATCCCTGTTCAGGGAGGGGAGGAGGGAAGGATGAATCTCAGGCCTTGGCAGCTTAAGAAACTGGGTTAAACTTGGCGCCTTTTCCCGGTTTATGTGGGTTTGGGTTTTTTTTTTTCCTCTGCCACGTTGTGGTGTTTGAGGGGGGAAACTGCAGCATGAAGCCCCCAAAGCTGGAAGGGGGTCTGAGGAGGGTGAAGGAGTTGGAAGAAAAGCCTGGGGATGGGAAGAGGAGAAAGGGATTGGAAAACCAGGAAGGGATCAAAAGAGGAGAAAAGGGTGGAAGAGGAGGAAGGGGGTTGGAAGAAGAGGATAGGGGTCAGAAGAGGAGGAGGAAGTCGGAAGAGAAAAAGGATTGGAGGAGGTGGGGGTTGGAAGAGGATGGGATCAGAGCAGGATGGGGTTGGAGGAGGATGGGATCAGAGCAGGATGGGGTTTGATCCGTGGCTCCTCTGCCGCTGGATCGCTCCACAAGTGCGACACAATCAGAGAGCAGAGCTTCTGTTTGTGATTAAAGGCAGGAAATCCCATTTACACCTCTGGCAGGAACAGGTTTTTCCATTGGGAAGGAAAATGCACTGGGAAGATAGAAATACCGGAACTAAACTCCTGGCTGTGGGAAAGGCATTGTGTGTGCTGGGATGTCCCTGTGTGTGGGGCTGGAGCTGATCCTTCTCCATGGATGTCTGCGAACAAAAGTTAATCCCGTGCCTTTGTGACATCCACACGAGGACCTGCGAGTGGTTTAACAGGGATCCAGCCACATCTCCCAGCCCCCACGGGGAGGCTGTGGCTGTTGTCCCAGTTTTCCATCATGGAAATAACGTCACCCACATCCCTGGGCAGTCGGGATGGAGCTCTGGGTGTGGATTCTTCATCAGGGAGAAAAGGGGGGTGGGGTTGGGAGTCTTATCCCTCTGGGTGCCTTTCTGGCTGTACCTGGGCCGCTTTCCTTGACCGGCTCTTCCCAGATATCTGCCAGGACACGAACCAGACGCTGTTCAAGCCGTGCCAGGGCTCCGAGGAGGTGCCCTGCAACAAGCCCGTCCCCGTGAGCCTGTCGGAGGAGCCGTGCTGCCCCCTCCACCTGCGCCTGCCCCCCCAGATGTACGTCCCCGAGCAGGGCCTGGCTGTGCCCCAGGAGCTGGGAGCTGCTCCCTCCGAGCTGTACCTGAGCGCCGCCGAGCTCCAGCCCTCCGAGAGTCTGCCCCTGGAGTTCAGCGATGTAAGTGGGGCCCACGGGAAAGCTGCTCCCCCCACCCTGCCCTCCTGAGAGAGCCCTCCTGGAATGCGGCATCCAGGTCTGGGGGAGAGACGTGGAGCTGCTGGAGTGAGGGCGGAGGAGGCCGTGGAGGTGCTGCAAGGGCTGGAGCCCTTCTGCCATGGAGACAGGCTGGGAGAGCTGGGAGCGTCCAGCCTGGAGAAGGGAAGGCTCTGGGGAGACCTCAGAGAGCTGGAGAGGGACTCTGGACAAGGGCCTGGAGTGCCAGGACAAGGGGGAATGGTTTCCCACTGCCAGAGGGCAGGGTTGGATGGGATATTGGGAGGAAATTCCTCCCTGTGAGGGTGGGGAGGCCCTGGCACAGGTTGCCCAGAGAAGCTGTGGCTGCTCCATCCCTGGGAGTGTCCAAGGCCAGGTTGGAGCAGCCTGGGCTGGTGGAAGGTGTCCCTGCCCATGGCAGGGGGTGGAACTGGATGATCTTTAAGGTCCCTCTGACCCAAACCATTCCAGGATGATTCTGTGATTCCCAGGGTCCTTTCAAAAGGAGATGAATCCAGGCTTCAATTTTAATGTAAATGACCGAACTTTATTGAAGAGTTTGTCGGTAGCAGAACTGTTAAGAAAGAAGAATATTTTACACCTCAAGTATAGTTAAGAGCTAATTCTCTTGAGAGTACAGTACAAATAAAAGCTAATACAAAAGGGCCTCCTCCTCCCCCCTCCCCATTCAAGGTTTTATTATTTGTAAAATAAACAAAGTCAAGTTTAAAAACATTCTAAGCTTCAACGCTGGCAGTCAGAAAGTGTCACTGGTTGATTCCAGAGATTTTTTTGCAATGCAGCACAATTTCACAGCTGTAAGGAAAAGATTTATGGCAGCTTGATACAAGTAGGATCTCAGAGTTGTCAGAAGGCCTTAAAAATTCTTATCTGCGGTTTAAAATGGTGAGGAGGAACTCCAAGTAAAAAAAAAAAAAAAAAAAAAAAGACAACAAAATCAAACCAAACAAAAAACTCCACTTCAAATGCATATGAAATGCAGAAGTAATGCCCTGCAGGCTGCTCAAAAGTGTTCACTTGTCCTCAAAGAGACCTGGCAGCCGGCACAGCTCCTGGGGAAGCACTAAAATACACGTGGTCCAGCAAAGGGCACCATTCCAGTCGTGCAGGGACAGAGGGCAGGGACTCCTCAGCCCATCACAGGCGGGTTTGAGACACAAATTCACATTGCACTCGGTTCCAGATGCTTTCGTTGTTGGACGCCACGCACAGAAATGGGTTTATTATTAAAAAAAAAATTAAAAAATAAAAGCCCAGTTGTGCCCTTTCCACGTATTAAAGTGCATTAAGTGACCATTTTTAAAGCAGGCCAGAAAGTCCCTTTGAAGTTGGTCCCTAAGCACTGCAGTAGCATTTGTAGTGGTACAAGTGGTGTGTTCCAGAGGGCCTGTCCCAGACCACCACAGCGGAATTCCACCCGCTGGTAGTGGAATTCCACGAATTGTTAGTGGAATAGGTATTTAAGCTCAAAGGGACAAGACAGTGAAGCACAGGACAGACATTACCTGCTGCTGCTGTCCCACAGCCACACACCTGTCCCCATGCACCCAGAGAGACTCTTTGCAGGCTTCCAGAGTTTTGTAGTTGAGATAATTTGGACGTGGATTCCCTTAACGTGCAGTGTAGCATCACTTCATGGAGGAGAGCTGTTTGTTAAAGCTAAAAACACCCATTTCCAAAGGCCCAGCACCTTGCAGCAAGTTTTCTAGTAAAAGGCCAATTTATTCTTCATCATCATCTTCATAGTAACGGTTCCTTTTGATCTGTTCTTCCACGGACAGATCTTCCACGTCGTCACCCTCCCAAAAACCCACGTCTTGGGATTTGCGGTTCTGGTTCGGGGACGACCCCTTCGCAGTCAGGACATTGGCCAGGCTGGAATGTTTGGGAGAATTCGGTTCAGGGAGTTCTTCACTTGGGATTTCCGGCTCTTCCCCAGCGTGTTCCTCCTCATCTGTGTCCGCGCCCACCTGGCCGTTCTCTACAACGCTGTGCTCTGCTGTCCTGACACCACACAATTCCTGCTCTTCCTCCACTTTCCTCTCCTCGGTGTTCTGGATGTTCCTGTGCTCAGCCTTCTTTTCCTTCTGCTTTCTCTCCACGCCGACCTCTCTCTCCAGTTCCTCCCCCTTTTTCCAGGTGTCCCTCTCGGCCTTGGAGGGTGAATTCTCTGACCTGTGGCCCTTCACAGACACTGTTCTGAACGAGGCCGCCACCGTGAAGGGGCGACTCCTCTCCTTCAGCGAGGAAGATCTCCTCAGCTTTTTGAGATCCAGATCCACGTCCTCCTGCACATCTGCCTTGGAAACCTCCTCCTCTGGGGGCCACTTGGGTTTGAGGACTTTGATGCCCTCCTCTAAGGCACTTCCTTGGACGCTTTGGTCGGAGGGAGGAGGCCAAGCAATCCTGAGCTTTTTCGTTTCTGCCGGCCTCTCTTCTCTTTCAGGCACAGCTGAAGCTTTTGCTTCCATGGTCGCTGCCAGAACCCCGACTTTGGCGATCGGGGCGTCCTCCACTCCGGGGCTCTGCGGAGCCTCCGCCGCGTTGACCCCGGGGACGGTTTTCTCCGGGGATTCCTCACATTCCGCTTTGCCCGCCCACAATTCCTTGTGCTGCTTGTGGCCAAAGCCCTCGTCGTAGTTGCCTTTGGATTTGAAGAGCTGGTTGAAGTGGGGTTTGCAGTAGATGTTCCCCCGCAGCGACGCGTACGTCCCGAGGCTGGGCAGGAGACACAGAGTCAAACGTTAGAGCTCAGGGCCACCGGCACAGGTGCTTCAATCCCACTCTTCCAACACGTTCAGAACGAGCTTACAGCCCTCAGGGGCTGCATTCTCTATGGCTCTGCCCAAGGATTCAGTGTGAAGTTGGACATGCTATTCCCCCCACCCATAAAATTACAGCAAGAGTTTAAAACCAGGCGCTTCCCGAGGGAGCAGAGCGGGTACCTGAGCTTGCTGTTGCAATAGGAACAGCGGAAGCAGCTGATGTGAAACACCTGCTGGTTGGCAAAGAGCCTTTCCATGGGGTACACGGTCTTCTGACACCCAACACAGGTTTCCTTCATTGGCAACTGGAACTTCTGCAGGGAGGAGGGAGAGTGTGTGAGCTGGAAAACGCATCGGCTGCCGGGGACTCGGCCTGGGCTCACCCAGGGCCTGCCCAGCTCTCAGGATTCATTTGCTGCTGCCTGTGGGGCAGTGGGTTCTGGTGGGCCACCAGGGAGGAAGAGGCTGTGACAGAGCCACGGGACTGCTGAGGCCCCAGTGAGCTCCACAGCTCCACTTGAGCAACAGCTGGGAAAGAACAATGAAAATACCAGAACTGAGCCAGTTCCCAAAAGCTGTGTAACCTCTTCCTGCAGCCTCAGCTTCTCTTGATAGGAAAATGATGAAACATTCGGTTCCAGTCAGAATGAGACTTACCAAAAGAATAAAAATAGTGCAGAAAAACTGAATCCTGGAATGGTTTGGATTGGAAGGGACCTCGGTGATCATCCAGTTCCAACCCCCCTGCTGTGGGCAGGGACACCCTCCACTAGAAGAGCTGAAACAGCCTCAAAAGGTGGAGGGTGGGAGAGGAAAGGAGTGAAACAGGCTGCTCAAAGGCTTGAAATAATCCACTTCTGCTAAATCTTTCCTCTCCAAGAGGAGGAAACAGTCTCAGCACCAACACAGCAGCAGGAAACACTCCTGACTTCACTTGTAAACAATTCCAGCTCTGTCCCCAAAGAAACCACACTCGGGTTTCAGGACTCAAGGCCCCCAAACTTGCTGAAGACTCGAAGTGAGCAGAGCTGTGAGGTTAAACAGCAAAGAACATCGTCTGGGAGAAAAGGTGCCATTTGCTCCTTGGAATCTCTCAGCCCTGGCCAAGGGGGAAGATATTTTGCAGGAAAAATTAAATAACACAGTTGAAAAACTGGCAGTTTGAGGCTTCACGTTGATTACAACTAATTGAGCAGCCTGGGAGGCTCCACACCCTGCACAGACACACTCATGGTGGGGCTTCTCTTTGATAAAGAATTACCTCCTACAAACTTACTAAAAGCTTTAAGGAAAAATCTGATGGCTAAAGAAAAAAAAAAAGAAAACAGGAAGGTCACAGGAAGACATAATCACAGCAATTTATTTATAACAATCTAGAAACAATGGTCAGGAATGAAAGTTACGGTACGAGGGGGCAGATTGCTGAAGACAGAGCCAGCTTTGTCACAGCCATAAAGTTTGCTGCCAATTTAATTCCATTTTAAATGGTATTTCAGGGCTTTAAGGCATTGCTTGAGGTTGCAGTAGATTAAAGTTCTGATTGCAGCAGCTTGGCTAACAAAATTCAGAATTCCCCTTGAAAAAGAATCTCCACAGTTTCCAGGTGCTGCCAAAACTCTGAATTTTGAGCCACTGAACGAAATCTCAAAAAAAAAAAAAGAGAGAGTTTACAGAGGCAAACAAAAATCTTGCCACAGGGAGCAAGGCAGCAACAATCTGCTTGCCCATCCAAAAGTCTTCTCCCTGAAGGCTTCATTTGCCATGATAGCCTCGGTTTTGCACCCTGATGGAGGGCCCTGGCACGTCCCTCTGCAATCACCCCCACCCAAGCAGAGGAACTTACTTGCACACAGTGGGCCCTATGTCTGTGGAGAGGCGTTTTGGGGTGTGAAGAGACAGGAATTCCTTTCCAGGGTACTACAAAAAGGAGCTACAGGAGGAAGGTGAGGCCCAATAAAAAAGACTCGAGAGAAAGCTGAGAGTTGAGCTCACATTAGGAGGGAAGCAGAAGGCAGGAGGAGAGTTAGGAACCAAGAACAGGAGACAGAAGCTGGAAGAGACAAATAGGAACCTTAGATGAATAAACAGCAGCTGGGTTTCTATCTCACAGAGCAGCAGCTAAAGCAGTAACAAGGCAAAAGGCTAAAAATGGCTCTAATAAAGAGAGCAGAGAGGAGCAGGACACGCAGGTTCTGTGCAGACTGAGATCACACAGCTCCTCCAGGCATCCCCGCCCCAGCACGCTGGGAAGCCACATCTCCCTGATCTCTGAGGTCAGTGCTGTTCCTCCCAAAGATGGGGAAAACAACAAAAGCCCAGTTGTTTCCTCAGGAGTGAGCCAGGAAGTCTGTGGCAGCCCAGGGAACCGGCATCCCAACCCCAGACAGCCCATGTGACGGGGAACTGCAGCGCCATCAGAACCTCCAGCGCTGCCATTTGTTGTCTAATCAGATTAACAAACACATTCCTGTCCCAAAGTTCTCCATCTGCCTCATCACTGCCCTGAAGAAGCTGGAACATCAAAGACCCCTCAGAAAGCCAAGCCTGGCCTTTCCAGAGCCAGGCTCCACAGTGCCCCGACTATCGAGTTGCTCCCAGTTGCAGCTCCCTCGGGAGCAGCTGGAAGGGGAGGGTGCAAAGCCACAAGTCCCAGCGGGCTGAAGGCTCTGAAGATCATTCCCAGCAGCTCAGGGCCCGTCTCTGGGGGCACTGACAAGCCCTGCCACCCCCCCCTGCTCAGCCCCTTCTCCCACACAGTGAAGAGAAGCAGAGTCTGTCATTGGAGCTGTGGAACAGCAACAAAGCGACTCCCAGCCCAAGCTCTGGAGCAAAGAACCCTTCCGAGGTGTTTTCCATCCTGAACTAAAGCTCCCTCACAAACACAGTCTGCCCAGACATCCCTCCAGTTACTGCCAGACCTCTGTGCCCACGGTGAGGCTTTTTTAGCACTGATCAGGGTGGTTTTAACCCCCACCCAGTGTCGAGGCCGAGGAGCTGCGTTACCTTCACGGCTTTGGGTGGGGAGGTCTCTGCCCTCGCAGGGTTCTGCTGCTTTGTGCTGCCAGGTCTCTGAGCTTCTGCCTCGCCCTCCGAGTTCTGTCCAGCTGAGGGAGCAGAGGAGGGAGAAAAGGCAATTACAGTGGGCTTAAAGCCATGGGCAGCTTATGCTCAGCAGGCCCACCAGAGCATTAGTCTAGGTTAAAAGGTGAGGAAGCTACACTTAAAAGCGTTCAATCAGAGCAAACAGGAGTTAGAAATGTCTTAAAATTACAACTGCAAAAAAACATCTGAAGGTGAGAGAAATTGTCATGAAGTCTGATTTGGGCACAGAGCAGATCTTCAGCACAGTTTGTGTCAGTGAATGGTTTGATGGGGCTGAGCTGAAGCATCTCCCACACCCTTGGGCTGTGTGCTCACCATGGCCATCCTCCAGCAGAGCAGAGTGCAAGGACAAGCCGTTCTCACCTCCAGAGAGCTGCAAGAGAATGAGACAGTGAGCACCCCTGGCCTCCTGAGGTCTGAACAACCCCAGCAACCCACCAGGCAGTCTGTGAGCACTGAGACAGGGACAGACCTGAGGGGCTCAGGGAGGGACTGGCAGGGTTTTCTCCAGCCAAGTGTCCCCAACATCAGTCCTGGCTACGGGGCAGACACAGAACTGCACGGCTCGTGCAAGATTCAGATCATCTGTCAGTGCTCACACACACAGACATCATATTCCTGTTTCCCCCAACACCCAAATCCAACACATTTCCTGGAAATCTCATGGCTCCCTCCAACATCTGACCAATCCATGACACTTAAACATTCATGCCTTTGGAAAAAATTAGTAATGATTTAAAAAAGGAACAGCTGAATTCTAAGAAACTTTTGTAGAACTGGACATCTGCTGCTCCCAGGCTGGGAGAGACGAGCTGGATCTATATCCTGTTCATCCCCCTTTGCAAACAAATACATATAAAAAAAAAAATTAAAAAAACCTTTTAGAAGAGTTGGATCTAAATGGTTTCAGACACTTAACAGACTCACAGAATTGCTTGGGTTGGAAAAGACTTTTAAGATCATCGAGTGCAACCGTGAACCAAGCATGTCACAGGTAAAGCTCTTGATGTATAGTTCTTTATTAAACTTGGCACTATTGCTATTAAATCAAATAGTTTTAAGTAGCTATGCTGAGGACCTAAAGCACTGTAACAAGATTAACTGCAAATCATCACTAATTCACTTGAATGATTGAAAAGTCCATTGCAAGCAACTGAAATTTGCAAATTAACGAGTTAATGAGAAGGCAAATTACATCTATTAACATACTCTGGGCCTGCTGAATAAAAGAGGCACCGAAACCCAGAGTGGTGTGCAGATAATTCGGGTTGAGAGGCTGTGACAGTCACACCCGTCTGGCCTCGGAATCTGTCACGGGGGCAGCGTGAAAAGTGACAGCTTAGGAGTGTCCTTTGTTTCCTTCTCGTCCCCCTCCCTGACATTAACGACCAGCAGCTTTAATTAGGCTCATTTCCAGAGTTCCCCTTCCCAAGGACAGTCCTGGCTCCCAGACAGCGTCTCATTCCTGTTCCCCCTGCACCTCCACACCTCGAGGAGCAACTGCAGCTCCAGCTCAGCGCAGGGAGCTTCATTCCAACCCTCCATTCACCAGGGGGGCAGAGTGAATTAAATCAGATTTAATTCTGCTTTAACAGGTGCTCTTTTAATTAACTCACCTCTGGCCAGGGAGCAGCCTGGGCAGTTGGACACGAAGCCGCTCAGCTGTCAGGGAGGAACAGCTGAAAGCCCAGATTTGGCCCCTTGCCCAAGGGAGGCTGGAAAGCTCTGAAAGCCCTCCTGGCATTAGCCTGCCACGTGTTCAGCCTGGCTGCAGTGCACAGTACCCCAATTATTATTCAGCTGCTTTTATCCCCTCTGCCCTCCCCAGCTGAGGGCACAAACGCTCGAGGCCAATTCACAGAGTCTCAATTTACAGCTGAAGCTCAAACCCAGCAGCAAACCCGAGCTGCCATTCTCAGTTACCCTAAAACTGAGCCACTGAATGCAGAAGAAACAGTGACAAACTCCTTTTACTCGTGTCACACAAAGCTCCTCCTGGTTTGTTTGGGGTTTTTTTTTCTGGTTTAGATTCTTTTTGCTTATTAAAAAAAATCAAATAAAATCACGAGGCAAAAACCTACCAAAAACTACCAACAAAACAAATACCTGGCTGTGAACCATCTTTTCACAGTGAGGGAACACGACACAAATAAACCTTTAGGTGGCTTCACCAGAGTCAACAATAAAACCAAAAACCCTACCAGAACAAATGAGAAAAACCACAGAAGCATCCAGGGATTTGGCCACAGGGAATAGTTTGGGTTGGAAGGGACCTTAAAGATCATCCAGTCCCACCCCCTGCCATGGGCAGGGACACCTTCCACCATCCCAGGCTGCTCCAACCTGGCCTGGGACACTTGCAGGGATGGAGCAGCCACAGCTTCTCTGGGCAACCTGTGCCAGGACCTCCCACCCTCCCAGGGAGCAATTTTTTTACTGAAAAATACCCAAAAGGATGAGACTGAAGGGCTCTGCTGCACCACAGACAGGTCACAGCTGAGGAGACAGAGAAACTCTCCAAGAAAACATCTCTCTAGATATTCTCTTCCACAGAGAATCACTGGCTTAAAACTCAGAGACAGTCTAAAAAAAAAAAAAAGACTGAAAATAAAATTGAAAAATCAGGATGTAACTCATCTGGACCAGCTGCTCACGTCCAGTTCCTAGATGGCCTGTGGAATGTGGAACCAGCATATCAGCTGTGCTTCCACAACTTATTTCCACTTGCACTGGAGCCCCTGATCTCCACCAGCACAGACATCTTACCTTCTCCCCATCCTGACAGGAACTGGAGTCCTCACTTGGTGCCATATTCTCCTTCTGCCCAGATTTGTAATTCTTGAGTTCACTCTCACTGGCTTGAATCTCACTCTATAGGATAAAGCACTGGAATGGTGACAGGTTCTTTTCCTCTTGGAAAAATACTTGCTTCCTATTTTTCTCAAAATGTTTTTTTTTAAAAAAAAAAAACAACCTGTTTTTCTAGTATTTAAAGTGATAATTAAGGGAAGGGCCATTAAAAAATCTACAGACACTTGGGAAGTGACACGTTCTGATGAGGGGAAAGGATTGGGCTGCAGGATTTCACTGTGCTCCTTGGAGGGCACACCAGTGTTCTCCTCAACAACCCTTCCAAATTCCTCTTTAAAACCAGCTCTTAAATCCCCTGCCCAGTCCACGCCTCCCTCTTCCAGAAGTGTTAACTTTTCCCCGGGAATGACAAGTATTTCCAGACAAGCACTACCTAAAGCACAGTGGAGCTGCCAAATAAGATCTGACATAAAAGCAAATCCCACTTCTGCTCCGATTCAAGTCAAAAACCTTTGGTTTTGTTCCTGACAGACTGACTTAAGATTTACACAGGAGAATCTTTCAGACTTAGAGAGAGATAAGATCCAGTGAAACCTCGTGTTTCCCTCCTGGCCACAGGACTCAGGATCAGTGGGAGCCTCGTGCTCTTCACGAGGCCCCTCTGTGATATCAGGGAGGAGCAGCCACAGCACCTTGCTGGGCTGGGACACAGGTCTGCACAGAACCAGCCACATCCAAGAGGTCTGTAAGGGAATGCTGGAATTTTAATGCTGCCTAGATCTCCAACTCTGCTGTCCAGCACCTCTCCCTCCCCTTCCTGCATCCCTTGCAAGGCACAGAGCTGCTTCTTCCTCACCCTCCCTGGAACCACCAGCTTTAATCCAGGCCTAATTCCACCACAGTGCCCTAAAACAGCTGTTCCCAAGGGAGCCTCTGGCTTTCCTTTGCAGCACAGAGGGGAGAAGGGCAGCACAGACACCACACTTGCATCTCAGAGGAGCCCTGGGTGCTTTCCCAGCAGGGCAGCAGAAGATCCCAGGGTCAGGGCTGCTGTTGGGACGATGGCACTGCAAACATTGGCCTCAGGAATCCTCGTTTGCTCCGCTTTGCTCTGCCCTTGGCCACGTGCCAGGCCAAAATGGGAAGGGATTCCTCCCAAGTGGGGCGACCTGAGAGCATCAGGATGGGCTGACACTAAACCCAGAGCACTGAGGGGGTGCAGGCAGGAGAAATGGCAAATCTCCTGCCTTTGGGATGGAATTTAAGCGGCCCAGCCACCACTCTGAGCCCCAAACTGGAAAAGGCTTCAGCAAATGAACCCAGGCAAGGCACAGGAATCAGCAATTAGGTTAATCAGATTTGCTGCACTGGCTGCAAGGACTTTCCATTCATGCAGGAAAATTTTTACTGGGACTTCCCTCCCACAGCTGGAGAATCAGAACCACATGCAGATGAAATTCAGGAATCATTGGAGCTGAGTAGAGGCTCTGCCCCTCCACAGAGACCCCTGGGACACAGACCCTCCTCCCAGGGAGAACCTTCCCTTTGGGCTCTCATTGCCAGGGCAAGTTTCCTAACTTTAAAAAGCCTTTGTGTATCACTCTGGTTAATAAAAGTAATACTTGAGCAATAGAGGTTCCCATCCTTCAGCAAAAGTATCAGAAACTTCCATCAAATGCACCTAAAGCAGTTTCTAACAGAAGCTGAGATTCCTGAAACCTCCTCAGCTGCAACACTTCATTAATTGCTCATTTCCTGCTCAAATATCTGCAAAACAGGCAGAGGTTCCTTCACTGCAAGAGTCTAATTGGATTCAGAGAGCGGTGAGAAGACCTGAAGGGAGGTGAGAAGGAAAAGGGAGGAATCCTGCCTGGAGATCCCAAAGCCACAGAGCAGGAGACCCAAGTTCTGTGACACTGCAAGTCCCTTCATCTCTCTGTGCCTCAGTTTCCCCCAGCTGGGACTGAGGGACAAGAACTGTGGTTTGCTTTTTGAACAAAACCAACAAACGTGCAGAAAGCAGAAGAAGGACCTTGGCCAGGGTGCCAGCAATTAATGCCCTTGGAAAACTTTCAACATCATTCCAGGAAAGATGCAAACGTACTTATTTCTTCCTGCAGGCAACTCTTGATCCGAAATTCCTCCCATGGGCACAGAGGGAGTTTCAAAAAAAAACAAAGAAGAAAAGAAAAGATGGTCTTTGTCCTCAGGCAGCCTGGTGGCCATAAGATCTTCCTTCCAGTCTCTGCCTGGGACAAAAATTCCCTTCCACCCAAGCCCAAAGCAGACTCACCATGGGAGTGAGGGCTGAGGAGCTGCCCTGCTTGGACACAGCTGCCTGGTACTTGGCCAGCCTGTCCTTTATGGATGTCTCTGTCAAACGAGGCATGTCCAGGCTCCTCCTGCTCTCTGCCTTGTCCGAGCTCAGCCCTGGGATGGTCTCTACAAGATGCCCTGGTGGAAAAAAAAAAACCAACATGAGTAATGGGCAGTTCTCAGGAACACTCACTGAGGCCCCTCCTGGGGAGGATAAACAGGGGTCAGCAGTTCTTGCCACTGTCTCCAGGATTGCTCCAATGAGGCCAGAACCTGAATCACTACCTAGTGAGACCTGAGGGAACTCTGGAGCTGTGCCAGGGCAGGGTCAGGTTGGATTTTAAGGAAAGGTTCTTCCCCCAGAGGGTGGTTGGCACTAACCAGGCTCCCCAGGGCAGTGGGCACAGCCCCAAGGCTGCCAGAGCTCCAGGAGGGTTTGGACACTGCTCTGAGGGACA
>JAWWLV010000078.1:5178261-5188744 GCA_035041135.1 Platyrinchus mystaceus
AGGCTCCCCAGGGCAGTGGGCACAGCCCCAAGGCTGCCAGAGCTCCAGGAGGGTTTGGACACCGCTCTGAGGGACAGAGCAGAGCTGAGGGTTGCCAGCCCAGGATATTACATGGAATCATGGATTAGCTTGCTGGTTATTCCCTGTGCTTTGGTCTCCTGTGCTTAAGAGGAGAGTGGTTTAAAATTCCCAGCAAGGCTCCAATCATTCCATGGGATGCTGATGGACTTTACAGCTGGGAGGTGGCTGCACTTCCTTCCATTTTTCAGGAAGGGCAGAAGTTATTTCACAGAGTCCCTGAGGCTGGAAAAGCCCCCCAGGACCCTCGAGCCCAACCTGTGCCCGACTCCCACCCCGTCCCCCAGCCCAGGGCACCGAGTGCCACGTCCAGGGAAACTTCCCCTGGATCCTATGGAGCAGATTTACTTTCCAAACCAAAACAAACCCCCAGCCCAAAGCCCAGCCCCGGGGTTCCTCTGACCTGCTGTGCCGTGGCTCCTCTCGCCCTGCCCCGCGTCGCAGTCCTCGGAGGAGACGCTGTTCTCCGAGACCCTCCTGCCCACCGCCGTCCTCCTGGGCTCCCTGGGCACCTGCTGGGCACAGACCCACCCCTCAGCTCCCCTGGGCACCCAGGGCTTGCTGGGGGTAATCCCTTAAGAGGCCCAGGTGTCACTGGCAAATCTGCTTTGCCGGGACAAACAAGTCTGGCGGGTGACATCTTATTTAACCAATATAAGGTTTGATCACAGCGTGCCTGACCCCCTGTGTCACCTGGGAAACACTTTCCTGGAGAGGTCACTTGGTGCCCTCTCTGACAGCTCTTCCTGGTTGGAAAGGAGCACCAAGAGCAGGTTTTCAGGTAGTTCCCACTGCACACTCAGAGTTTCTGGAACTCACACCATTCCTGCTGGAGCCGATGCTCAAGGTCGTTTTAGGAAGGTCTGAAACCAGGTGAAGGGTAAAAGGAGAAGCCAGGCAAAATCTGCACTGATTTTCAGCCACAGAAAAAGGAATTCATAGTATTGTAAGAAATGTTATCTCAAGTTACCGGGTTTGATTTGGACAGTTCATGTATTTGGTACCAAATAATTCCCTAATTAGGTCTGATAAGGCTGAAGCTTAAGCAGGAGAGCAGTAGAGATAAATATTCTCAGATCTCCAGGCTAATCACTCCCTGCCAGGCTGCAGAGCTGGACAGAGTGTCCTGCAGCACCACACAGATGCTCTGGCAGCCTCAATCAGATTTTATTTGTTGAGACCAACTCCCCAATATCTAAATCTCAATAAAAGAAACCGTGAAAAGAAGTTTCCACAGCTTTGATAAAAGGTCCTGAGCACAGAGTTCAGTTGGACTCCACCAAGGTTGGGTTGTTTTCACAGCTGAAAGTCAACCCATAAAATCCTAGAAGGTGCTGGATCTTTTGTTGCCTCCCCAGGAAGAGTTAAATCACAGTTGGAAATTCAGACTGAGGCTGATGTAGGGGAAAAGGCAGGTTTGGCAAGATGCTCCAACCACACATTCCCCCCTCCACACTTCCAGTGAGTTTCATATTTGCTGCTCACCAAACTGAAGGAAATTCCAAAGTTTATTTTAATGCTGCACTGTAAGATAATCACTGGGAAAAAAAATCAGGCTGCTTTCCATGCAAACAGCAGCTTCACCAGGAGAGGAAAAGGCAGCTGGAAAAAACCCTCTTTTTCCATTAGGATGGGAAATAGTTTCTATTTCTGTGGTTTAGGGCTTTGGTAACTTTTCTTACTGGAAAAGAGCTTTAGCTCTGACAAGTCTTTTCCTTCCATTGACAGGCTCGGGCTGGGAGTGCCTGCACTTGTAAGGACTTGCAGATTCCTCATGAAGAGTGAAAACTCCTCTTAAATGATCCCTATTCAGCCAGTGTCCCCTTCCCTGTCACCCTGAGTCTGGGCTTCTTGCAGCTCAGAAATGTGGGGTTCAAAGGGTGCAGGGGGAGAAGTTCAATCAGAAGGGGAACTGAAGAGTGAGCTCAGGACTGTTCCAACTGCTTCAGCTCCTCCTCCTGCCCTTGGCCCCCCTCACATCTGCAGGGGTCACAATTTCACCTGAAGAACTTTCCTCTGGGTAAACTGGGGCTCCAGAGTAAAAATCCCAACCACCACAATACACAAAAGCTTTTGTCAGAGGTCAGGGGTATTTGAATAAACCTGCAAATATTCAGTAAATCTATAAATACCCTACAAATACATGTAGGTTTTATATCAGCAGTTTTATGTTGGGGGGAAAAAAAGCAGAGTAAAAGGAAAAAGAAGTTTAACAGAGGGAGGATGAGGGACTTTCCCCATCACAATCCACGGACTGACCAACTGCAGAGAATCAGCAGGATCGCGGTTCATGGGAGGTAACAGCTCTCACATGGAGGAATTCCCAAATGCCAACCTTGGGCACATGCTATCGGTTCCTTTACAGCCCTGGCCCAGCTTTGGGAAGCACAGAAACCATTCCTGGGGTGTGGAAAGCCCCAGTTCTCAGAGCTGGCCAAGGGCAGAGGTGGCAGCAGCGCAGTCAAAGCTTCGCCCGGGGCGCAGAGTTGGGCAAAACCCCAAACCAAAGTCACACCCCTTTCATTCCACACCAACTGTGCCACGAGGTCACCTGCACCCCACAGCAACACCTTTGCCTGCAACACAGACCAGCCTGGAGACAACTCTGCCAGAAATGCTGCAGATCTGCAGCTCCTCCTCCTCCTCTGATCACTGTCACTCCCAGGAGGAGCCCTTTGAACATCGGGGCTTCTTCTACCAACCCCACTCAGGCTGCCGTGCCTGCCCCTAATGGGATTAGAGCAGTTTGTTCCCATGAAAATGCAACAAAAAAATCTGCCACCTATCTATTGCAGAAGGCAGAGCAAGAGCGGAGTGAATAAAGGGACAAAAGAGGGAGGTTCTGCTTATAAACCTGAAAACGAGAGTAGGTTTGCTTAGAGAGGGAGATGGAATCAGGAAATCCAGGCTCTAATCTGGATTCCTGCCCCAGACCTGCCGAGTGACCAGGAAAGTCCATTTACTGCTGCAGTCACATGGTGCTGCTTGGTTCACACAGATGTTTTGTCAGCAAAGCTCTGACAGCATTTACACCTGGAGTAAATTCCAAGGAAAACCGCCATCCCTCAGCTGAGCTCACAGCTGGACTCTGTGATCACAGAGGTATTTTCCACCCAACCCACTCCATGGAAAAGCTCAGGAAAAGCCTCGGGAAAGAGGTGGAAGAGGCCAAGTGCAGAGCTGCAGTTGGCCACACTTGCACCAGAGCTGTCGTGGCTTCCACTCCACTGAGGCAGATCTGAGTGCCCACGGTGCCAGCTCCCCTCACCCACAGCACATGGCATCACCCTCCTGCCCTCAGAGCAATTCCCAGAGCCAGGAATTTACCTCCACAGACACCCCTTCCCCCTCGCAGCCCTCAGCTTCACAACACTCCACGCCTTCCCCCTTGTAAAATTAAAGAGTAACAGATTAACCTGGAATGGGAATTTTGAACCCAGCCTGACCAGCTCCATCCCTCCTGGATGGTGTTCACCGTGTTCAGCTGGTTCTTAACGATGTCTGAACTACCAAACTTGACAAACCATCAGCTTCACGTTCCCCTCAGCTCCAACACGGTTTATTCCCCGGGCTGAGATAGAGTTACTCGAAGCCCATCTGCAGAATTCCAGCGGAATCCTGAGCGATGAATCCTTCGGCCAGAATTCAGGGAAGGGCCATCGGGACATCGCCCTCCCCACACGGGACAGGGTGGGCAGCTCTCACACCATGACAAAGACTCCAAAGAATCCGAGTTGTGAAACGGCTCCACACAGACCCAAACCTCCCTTCACCACCGACTCGCTCCCCCGAGCCCGAAATCGCCGCCTGTCGGAACAACTTTTGCCCAAAAATGTGTTTGTTTTACTCAACACTTCAAGAAAAACCACCCGCAGCAGAACAAAGCCAGGAGGAGGGGAAACTATGAGAAAACTGGAAAATCCACCAGCATCGAGGCCTCGGGACCGTGTTTCAAGTCCCCAGCATATGCAACTCATTTTGGAGTTGAGCAATTCCCCCCGGGACACTCTCGGAGTCCGCAGGCGGGATCAGATTTCATGAGCAGTTGGAGGAAAAATGCGAGCCCTGAGCATTTGCAAGTCAAAACTAGTGAGGGCAGGAGCTGCTCTGGCCATCTCGGCTTCGTTTTCCCCCAGTGAGGGATTTTTTTTTTTTTTCCCGATAAGAAACATTTGTTAAGATCCAGAGATGAGGGAAGAGCGAGGAGAAGATGGGAGTATTTCACAATGCATATTTATATATATATGTGTGTGTGTGTGTATATATGTGTGTGACTCGTGCTGATCCAGATATCAGAACCTCTCACTCCTCAACGCTTCACCTTGACTGCAACAGCTGAGATCAAACAGTTACCTCTTCTTTCATACATATATATAAAAATACATAAATATATAAATATATACGTACGTATTTTTACACAACTCGCGCATCGCAATCTTCACGCAAGGCAGAAGCGACCCCCACTTCGTAAATTCCATTTTTCTCCCTTCAACCGAACCCTCCCACAAGCGAAACCGTTTCACCCCAACGAGCAACCCCCAAACCGCCCCCGCTCCGCACCCGCGATGCTCGGGAGAAGCTCTCGGCACCGCGGCGGGTTTTTAACGCCCTGCAAACAATGCCCAGGGTATTTGCGGGGCCAAGAGCCGTCAGCCGCTCCCTCCCGGGATTTTCCCGGTGCCCCCGGAGGCGGCGGCTCCGGGATTTGCGAGGGGCGATGCTTACCCTGGGCTGGGGGGTCTCGCCCTTCTCGAACAGCATCTTCAGCTTGCTCAGGGGGACGTTGTACTTCTCGATCCTGCCCAGCGGCTCCTCGCCTCCTTCGGGCTTCTCCGCTTCCCTGGGCTCCCTCACGCAGTTTTCCATGTTGCCACGCTGCGGTGAGTGGATTCCGGGCTTCGGGCCGTCGGCGGGGGCAGCTCCGGCCCCCGGGGATGGGGATGGAGCGCGGCCGGTCCCGACCTTGTGCCGAACCTCAGCGCAGCCGCCCCGCAGCGATTCCGCTCCCAGCGCCGGATTCTCCCACTTCTTCTTCAGCACGCTCAGATTCCCCCTGGTGAAGTGAGGGGGCAGGTTTTCCGCGTTCTGCAAGGGACAGGGAGTTAATTCCAAGCTCTGCCGAGCGCTTCCTTCCCATGCGGAGGAAGCCGAGGGCTCCGCACCGCTCCCGCTCCCGGCCAGCTGTGAACAGTTCCAGCTGTGCCACATGGAGACACATCCAGGACAGGGAAGGAAGGAGGGGGGGAGAGGAGAAAAGTCAGGAAGTGAGCAAACAGGATGGCCTTATAAGGCAAAAGGGAGTCAAACCCGAGGGGTTAAATTCCACACAAAAGGCTTGAATCCACATATGAAGGAAACGGGACCCAAATCCACACAAGGAGGGAACGGGACACGCAGGGGAGGGCCCAGGGCTGCAGTGTCTTCAACAATTATCAGCCCTTCCCAAAGCTACACATCAGTTCTCAGCAACCACTCAATCCTTGGAGTTCTGTATTTCTGCTCCCAGGTAACGGCAGCACTGGAATCACAAGGGATCTGAGCAGGATCCCACAGCCCCAGCCCAAGGCTCCAGCCAAGCACCCACAACAAGCACCCTCCGGCTCCTCTTTGGAAAGAACCAGTAATTTGCTGGGGATTTTTCTTCTGTTCCGCTCAGGCCACTGAGAGCTCTGACAGGGACAGGCACAGGAGCCACAAACACACCTCACCCCTCCAGGGAGCACCTGGAGCAGCATCACCTCCCATCCAAGTGCTTCCCAGACCAGTTCTGCTCCAAGCAGTTTCCCCTCCCAGCCCCAGTTTGGTTCATCCAAATCCAGTACCTGCCACCATTGCATGTTTCCTGCCTCTCCCTTACGGACACCACTCCAAACTCATTGCAAGTGGAGCAGGGCTGCAAGGCTTACAGGAATTAACTGGGATTAGCAGCTATATTGGGATTTAAGTCTCTCACCCTATTACTCTTCTGGTCACATTTTGAACACTGCTTTGCAAATTGACTTGAATCCACCTACACTTCCAAAAAAAAAAAAAGAAATCGGCGTGTTTGCTGACTGTATTGAAAGGAAAGTACTGAAATGATAAGGGAAGTGTTGTAATGGAATAGAAATACTGAAAATTGCACAGCAGGTTTCCATGGGAACACCTCTGGAGTCCCTGCACACTTCCTAACACGAGTCCCTCCTGCTTGGGATTTGCCTGTTCCCTGATGACAGGGAGACTGACAGACACAGGCACCAGCAATGAAGGAAATTTAAAACCCAAAAGTGATTTTTGGAATGCTTCTTTTATCCCACCTGTATCCCAAACAGCAAAAGAGTGACTCCCCAAGAACTAAGGAAACCAAGGCAGCGACTTTCCAACAGATCCCGAAAATACTGGCAGTCCTTTCAAGCAGGAATCACCCCGAGGACCTGCTTGGGCAAAGCCCTGCAACCTTCGTGCCTGGTGCTCCAGCCAAGGCTCCCCGACCCCGGGACACCAAAGTGCAGCGGAGGGAATGCGAGGCTGTAACGGAGCCAAAAAAGGTTGGTGCTGCCTCATCCAGGGCACTCCCAGCCCTGGAAAGTCACTTCAGAGAAGATCCTGCGGCTCTCAAAGACACACATGGATTTTAGAGAGGCTGGAGGCCTCTTTTGAGCACTTTCCAGTTTAGTTATGAGGGGAAGAGGCACCACAGAAGCGCCTCCAGCTAAGAACAGGAGGTGGGTGTTCATGGCTTGTGGTTAACTCAGTTTGCCTTTTGCCTAGGAGTGAACTGGTGATTCAACAGAGCTTTGGGCCAGAAGCTTCATTTCCTTTCCTTGCCTCCACACTGGGAGAAGGTGTGGAGAATGAGGCAGGAGCAAACTCTGTGCCTAAGCCAAGTTCTCTGCAGGACACGTGGCAGCAACTTGGACATCCCCAAAAACAACTGTCACAGCAACGTCCATGCAGGTTGATCCATCCTGATTGCAGGCTCTGCCTGCTCCCAAGGAAACAAACACTTATACAGACACTTACACTTCTTTTCTTCTCAGCAGTGGCTTCTTCAGCAGCTTTTTGATACCTTTGAGAGGGAGAAAAACCAAACAGAAAATGACTTTTTGACCAGACTGAACATTCATGAAAAGACAGCTGGGATTTCCCCACCACCACCAAGGATGTCACTCCCCAAATCTGTCAACTAAAACCAGAGGCTGGACAAACAGCAGCAAAAGACACAAAGCCAAGTGACAGACACATTTTCAGTCATCCAGCTTACAATAATAACACCCATTAATATTTCTCACTCCCTAAGCACTCTGATTCCCAAATAGAGACAGTTTACCTTGGAATAGCTGTATTGTTTCCGCCACCCAGCTGTCTGCTGTGCCCCCTTGCAGGAATAACTCAGCTCTTTATCCAGCAGCTGCTGAACCAGAACAAATTCCAGCTTGGCATGGGCCAAAAACCTCCCTGAGTGCCAGTTGATTTTAGTCTGTGGGCTGGAAACTGCCCCCATTCAGCAGTTGCCTCCTGAGCAGCTGAGCCACGGTGGCAGCAGGAAGGGTAATCACAGCCCTCCCAAGATAAGCCGCCCCGGATCAGGAATCAAAGTCCCTTAAGGAGCTGTAGGGAACTCCCTGCAGTCTGCACGGGGTGGAAATCCCTCCACACTCCTCACCACGCAGGGGGACTGCCCTTGGTGCCTGGAAGGTGAAAATTAGGGACAAGTTGTGCCATTTTCGGGAGAGCTCTGCTCTTCGGGGAGAAGGAACATCACCCAGCGTCTGCCTGGGCAAAGGGTGTTTCTGTTTGCCTTATCTGTGGAATTCTGCTTTTGATACAGCTGTGAGTGTGCCACAGGCTGCTGCCTCCCCTCTGATCCATGCAAACACACTCACCCACCTCTCTGCACCATAAAGGGTCCAAAATTTGAACAAGACATGCTGGGGAAAAGAGGGATCAGTACTGGGAGAAGCAACAAAGAGAGACACAGGGATTAAGTCAAGTACCACCTGGAAAACACAGGAGGATTGAGGAGTGCCCAGCCCAGCACAGGGCACTGTTTGAACCCTTCCTGGTGCTATTTGTCTGCCTGTGACCTGACAAACTGATTATGTGGGGATGGAAAAAAAAACCAACCAAAAAAGAAATGTTTTCACACACAAATATTTGGGTAACAGAGCTTAGAAAAATGACACTCCTCCCTGCAGGTGTCCTGCAGAGCCAGGGAGCAGGACCGTGTTTTTCCAAGGAACTGTGTAGGGGGACAGTACTTGATTAGGGAATAGCAGTTTGGATTACTCCCAGTAAGCCCTTTTCAAGGGATTATCAACATTTAGCAAGATGACCAGGTCCTGTAATCAAGCTCCAGCAAGTGAATAAATTACAATAACGAGGCAGTGACAGCAAACAGCTTCTCCCTGGGCCAGAGACCCCCAGAGGAGCTCAGAGCTGTGGATGTGCAATTATCCCTCTCTTACAGAGTTTCCCCCGCACTCAAGACCCAAACACTCCTAAACTTTGCTCCATTATTGATGCGAGATCCCAGGAGACTCAGTTGGCCCAAATCCCACTGAAAATCCCAGCTGCATCCTATATAATTCCTCAAGGAAAAAAAAGCTTTTCCAGGAAACACATGCAGTTTCCCACCCCTCAGCTCTCTCAGTGCACACAATATTTATGGTTTAACACCTCATCCATCTCTCAGAGGAAAGGCAAGGGAATATTCCTCTTCCACCCAAGTCAGGGGAGGGTTAGGCTGGATATTGGGCAAAGGTTCCTCCCCCAGAGGGTGGTTGGGCAGTGGGCACAGCTTCCCACATTCCAGTGCTCTGCCCCTCAACTCCAAACTGCAGTTGGTGTGACAGGAAACGATCTGCTCTACCTTCCAACAGCTATTCCAGTTCTGGCTGCTGAAACAAGGCAATGTCAGCAAGGAGAACAACCTGTGCCCGGCACATACTAAACCAGGAGCTTCAACCCCTCCAGCTCTGGGGTGTTTTGAAGCAGCAAAGCAACTGTGAGTGCAGCAGTCCCTGCCCAAGGGACCGGCCGTCACCTCCCAGCCCCACAGCACTCACTTGGAGAACCTCTCGGCCAGGGCCGAGGACTTGTTCCTGTTGACCAGGGAAAGCTCCTTGGCAGTGATTTTCAAAGACTGGGAGGCCCATTGTCTTCTGCTGAACGGGGAAGGCTCCATCTTATCTCCCCAAATCCCTGTCAGGAGGAAGGAACAGTGTCAGCAGCAGGAACGGCGAGCAGGGAAGAAGTTCCACGGAGCGATTTGTCGCTGTCCCCACTCAGGTGCTCCCAGTGCCACCAGTCCTGACCCCACAGGATCCCCTCCATCAACCGACTTCAAAAAGGCAGCAGGTGACAATTATGGTTTCCTCTGCAGATGCCACTGAGATGGTGCCCTGATAAAACCTCCAGCCACGTGGGAGGGGGTGAGAGGGGCCGGAGGATTCCGGAGCGACGCTCGTGTTTCCCACACACAGGAGCTCCAGGAAGCCCCAGTGTGCCCTCAAACCAAACCTGCTGGCATTTATGTAAGAGGGCTGGAGTTATGAAACTAAGAGGATGTAATTCCTATGCAAACATTTGTCATTCACTCCCGTTTCGCTCTCGGTTTCCTCTGTGAGCGCAGACCAGGCTCATGTTCACAGCTGTCCTGTCACAATAGTGACTGTAATGGCACCTAAATAACACTGAAATAACACCAGTTACCTCAAGAACAGCTCTCACCACCACCCCCATCCTGCTGGAAACGGGATTTTGTCCAGCTTTTCACCACCTCAGATTTATTTTTTTACACACTTGGTTCTCTTTTGTGGAGGAGGAAAGGAGGGGAGATTAATTTAAAGAGTTCTCTGATAAGACAAAAATAAAGCCTGTAGGGAACCGCCTTTCCTTTTTTCCTCTTTTCTGCTCTCCCTGCTCCCCTGTCACACAATGCCTGTGGCAAGGGCACGAACTGACCCTGCAATGCCAACTGCTGGGGCTGAGCTCTTCCTTGCTTTTTCCATTAATTCCTTTAAGGGATTTGCACAGTCACAGAACTCTGGATCCAGCCTGAGTCCAGGTCTGCTGGACAACTGGTCACACGTGAACAGAAACACCATCAGGCAACAGTGGATCAAAGGGAGGAATGATGACATTCCTGAAATCCTCACAGGTATGGAATGCACCTGCTCAATTCCCAAAATCCTCACAGGTATGGAATGTACCTGCTCAATTCCTGAAATCCTCACAGGTATGGAATGTACCTGCTCAATTCCCAAAATCCTCACAGGTATGGAATGCACCTGCTCAGAAATGACTTGGGATTCTGCGACGCCTCAGGCCGGGAGAAATCAGCTGAATGGGCAGAGTCTGCGATTCCCAGGGCTGGAATGGGAGCCCTGGGGTTGGCACTGGGAATGGAGGAGCCTCTCCAGGC
>JAWWLV010000078.1:5188844-5199002 GCA_035041135.1 Platyrinchus mystaceus
TGGAATGGGAGCCCTGGGAGCAGAACAGCCTCTCCAGTGCTGGAATGGGAGCCCTGGGAGCAGAACAGCCTCTCCAGTGCTGGAATGGGAGCCCTGGGAGCAGAACAGCCTCTCCAGGCTGGAATGGGAGCCCTGGGAGTGGAGCAGCCTCTCCAGGCTGGAATGGGAGCCCTGGGAGCGGAGGAGCCTCTCCAGCTGCTGCTGCCCAGAGACAGAGCAGGCAGCAGGTGAACACAGGCTGTCCTGGGGATGCAGTCAGGGAGAACAGGCCCTTCTCTCACATTCCAGAAGCCCCTGATATCCTGGAGAGAACGGCACGGCCGTGCCAGGACATGTTTTCTCCAGACAGTGATTTTGATGGAGCTCTCAGACGTGCAGGTCGAACGGTGGAGGCAAACAAGCGGCGCTGGTTTTGTGGGGATGTTGAAACACCCTGAAACCACTTATCAACGTTGCCTTTCCAGGTGCAGCCACCTGAAAGGCACCCAGAGCCCCTTCCAGTCGGCAAGGGAACCTCAGACTGCAGTTACTTTCTGAAATCCCTGCTTTTCTGAGCACATTTTGCACCAGCAAGTCCCCCCTGTCCATTCCCCTGTGCACCTCTGTCCCGGCTGCGCTGAGAGGAGGATGCTCTGCCTTTGTCTGCCCTTTGACAGCTGCACAAATCACCACCCACAAACACAAGGGATCTCATTTCCCTCTTCTCCCCCTTTTTTAAAAATCACATTGCCCACTCTGTGACTGCAGGATGCAGCCCCCAGTCTCGCTGCCCAGAACACACACACACAGAGATCACAGGCAGAATCCACCTCCAGAAAAAAAACCCTCACAGGAAGAATTGTGTCCACACCAAAAACCAGTGCTGAATGAGCCGGGCCACGCCACAGCCTGAACTTTGTTTTATGACTAATCTTGAGCCAAAGGGAGCTCACCTGAGGCCCCACTGCAGTTTTAAATGGCCTTTCACAAACACAGTCGGGAAACAGGAGCGAGGCATTCACAGGAGCTCCCCTGGCACAGGGAACAGGTGCCCATTGACACACGGAAGGACAGTTCAGTGAAACACTGGGAAACGAAAACGAGGGCAATTGTTCAGAAAATAACCCTGCTTTGGGTGCCTGAGCATCCCAGAGCAGCTCCAGCCACCCCAGGCTGGGGCTGCATCTCCTCCCCGTTGGGTTTTTGTGCTTCTCTGCCATTTCCTCCATCACAGCCACGGGTACATTGAGCCAATCAGGCCTGTTTTGGCAAAAATCTCTTTGTAAAGGCAGCACCTGCTGCTGGGTCCTTCAAACGGAAAGAGAAGCAGCATTTCTGGAATCTCAGTCGCTAGAAATGACACAAACCAGAGCCCTGAGATGCCTTGAAACTTGTGCTCCCGCATTTTTTTACACCATTCCACGTTCTTGGGGCTTTCTCATTCGTTTTACAGTTCTGGTGTGTTCCAGCATCTCCAGGCTTTCTTTGCTGCTTTTCCTGAGTGATTTATTCCAAGTCACCTCAGGAAACACGTATTAAAATTTTAACAAGACCGTGAGCATTCTGCAATGGAGACGGGACACGTGGGAGGTGGCACCGAGTACAGAGGAGATGGAGGAGGGGACAGGGATGCCAGAGGTGTGCCAGATGTTAGGGAAGGACTGTGATTTAGCCACCTTAATGCACCAAATCCACCATCCATAACTTCCCCCGGGAGTCTGACAGCAGAATAAAAATCCCTCTATATCTGGAAAGATCCCGAGAGAAAAACTCCTTATTGACACTTGCCCAAGGTGGAAGTGGGTGAGTCATTCCGGGAAAGGGACACTCCGCGGGCACCACGGGCCAGCCCCGAGCAGCTCGGGCACGAACCCAGAGGGGGCACGACCCCCACCCCTCCCTGCCCCAGGACGAACCCCCAGACCCCCTTTTCCCGACGGTAACCGGCTCCGAGCGCGGCGGGGCGGCAGGAGGGGGCTCTGCCACTGCCCCCCCCGGCCCGAAGGCCGAGCCCCGGTGCCCCCCCCGGGGCCGGGCACCGGCGGGGATGCCCGGAGGGGGAGCTCGGGTCCAGCTCGGACCCTCCCGCGGGACCGGGACCAGCTCGGGGCGGACCCACCGCCCCCGTCCCGCTGTCGGGAGGGGGGTCCCGGCGGTCCTGCCCCCCCCCCTACCCCCACCGCACGCACCTGTCCCAGCCGAACACGGTGTGGGGGTTCCAGCCGAACCAGGGAGGTCGCAACGCACCTGTCCCACTACACGGGGGGAATCCCAGTACACCTTTCCCAGCCGAACCGGGGGGTTCCCAACGCACCTGTCCCAGGCGAACCGGCAGTCCCAGCGCACCTTTCCCAGCCGAACTGGGCGGGGGAGTGGGAGAGTCTCGCTGCACCTTTCCCAGCTATACGGGGGGAGGGGTCCCAACTCACCTTTCCCTGATATATAGGGGGGTCCCAACGCACCTGTCGCGACCGAACTGGCGACTGTCGCCCCGCGGCCGCCGCAGCGCCGGGCAGCGCCTCTGGCCACGCCCCATTCCATATGGCCACGCCCATGGCCACGCCCACCACAGCGGTCTGACCACGCCCCTCATAGTGGTCTGACCACGCCCCCAGCAGGGGTCTGGCCACGCCCCTCGCGGGGGTCTGAGGGGCCGTGAGGGGAGGGGGGGGCGGCTCTGAGGGGCCGTGATGGGGTCTGAGGGTTCCTCGTCACAGAGATGCTCCAGTCCCTTCATCGCCCTCACAGCCTCCGCTGGACCTGCTCCTGTGTCCCGAGGAGCCCAGAACTGGACGCAGATTCCAGAGGTGCCTCCCCCGGGGCTGAACCCCCCCATACACAGGCGGGCTGGGGGGGGGTCACAGGTGCTTCCCAGGCCTGGAAAAGTGAAGGTGGGACGGGAGGTCTCGGAGTTGGTGCTTGTCGGACCCTCAAAGCCCTCAAAGGCTCCCGAGGTCTGAGGGAAAAGGGCCGTCTGAGGGAAGCTGTGCCCGCTCCACGTTCAGAGTCTCCCACAGCCTCGGTTTGTTTGGGAAACAAGAAAAAAGGGGTTTGTTTGAAACTGTGTGTGCCCGGTGCTCCTGCCCCGTCTCCCACTGAGCCTGTTGGATGTGGACATTGTCCCCACAGCTCACTTTGGGCTGTCCCAAATTACTGGGACATATATATATATATATGTGCCTTGCCCTGTGCCTGTGGAGCAGCTCAGGATCTGCTGGCCATTAAGACAGGAAGCGACTAATTAAATTAATATGTTGGTGTCACTTTTACAGCAGTCTCAGCACTGACATGTGAAATCCAGTCACTGCAGGAAAAAGCCTGGAGTCCAGGAATCCGTATCCTCTGGATGACGGGCTCCAAGGCTCCAACAGCGGCACAGGGACGGGATCCTGGTGGGCTGGAGGCAGGTCCAGGTGGTGCAGATGGTGCTGGAGCGTGTCAGACAAACTTGGATGTGCTGCTGTTGGGTTTTGGCCCCACTTCAGTGTCCTCCCGTTGCCTCTTCTGGCTGCCCCAGCACCAGGAGCCAGTGGCTTCAGAGAACTGGCAGTGGCAACGCTGTGATCTCATTCCCCAGTTGCAGCTGAGGGCTCTGAGCTCTGATCTCATTCCCCAGTTGCCACTGAGGGCTCTGATCTCATTCCTGAGGTGCAGCTGAGGGCTCTGAGCTCAGCACTGATCTAAAATGGGTTTTCTGGTGCTTTGGCGAGAGGTTTTGCATTGCAGAGGTGTAGAAGGTGATGAGTCAATGAGATACAAACACCCTGTTCTGGGGGAATAACCTCAGGGGTGATTATTAACGTGTTGGTGGTGCTTTCCAGGGACGGCATCTTTCCTGGAGTCAGCCTTGGAGCTGCAGGACGGGGCCAGGCTGGCAGGTTTATACCAGAGGGGCGAATCCAGAGGAAGATTTTCTGTCTTCACTCCTCCCTTTTCGATGTTTCATCTGGCTCTGGCTCTCGGTGTTGCAGCCCTTCCCAAGGCACACTCCAACTCCCAGTGTTCCCACTGGCTCCCCAGCTTCCCACAGCCCAGCACCAGCAGACAGGGTGAGGCAGCAGCTGAAGAACCCCCTGGACAATGCTCAGACACCCTCATGGCGGTTTTTTTTGGTTTTGAGGTCTCCACCCAAGCAGTGAACTCCACGTGACCCCTCCCAACAGCACTACTGGTTTGTTTAATCAGCGATTAAACTGGAATTTTGCTTCCATTTCCAAACATACTCTGTCAGCCCGTGCATTCCCTTTTTTGTTTTGTGACAAAGCCAAGGCAACAGGAAAACACCGTCCTGAAACTCCTGGGGCAACTTGGCTGAGGTGGCAGTGCCCACCTGGGTCAGGTTGGTGACTTTAGGGCCGAGGAGTGGAAGCTTCGAGCCCTGTGAAAAGTGGCTGCTCCAGAAAGGGAGCTCCACCACCTCCCTGGGCAGCCCCTTCCAATGCCTGACTGCCCTTTCCATGAGGAAATTCCTCCTGATGTCCCATCTGAACCTCCCCTGGCACAGCTCGGTTCCTGTCCCAGTGTCTCTGTCGGGTCCTGCAGCCCTTTCTAAGCTCTCATCCAGTTCAGGACTCCAGGATTGTGTCTTCCAGCGGCACCAGGAGATCCTTCTCTGGCCCCTTCCAGGCAGTTTGGATATCCTGAAGCATTTTGTATCGTCAGCAAACATGGAAACTTCATCATTGCCTCTTTTCCCAGCTCCTTGGTGCCTGTGCTGTACAGTTTGGGGCTGGGCACGGCTAGAGCTCCACGGTGGAGGTTTACAGAGCAAAAGCTGCTGTTATCCCATGATGAACAAATCCCAAGCTCCCTCCAGCACAGCCACAGCGTTTCCAAGCCCTTCCAACAGGACAGCCTGAGCTCTTCCCTCTCTGCCTGCAGGTAACTTGAGCCAGGTGAGTGCTCACTGTGACTCTTTCATTCCCAGACAGGCAGAGCTGCTGCTTCTTGGATTACAGAATCCATTCTCCCTCAGCCCTCAGGGACTGGGAGGGATATTGGATCCCCCTGCTGAACAAGGTTATGGATTCCTTCCCTTTGTACCCCTGTCAGGTTATTGCAGAGGCCACAAAGAGAAGGGATGGATGGATTCCCTGCAGGATGTGTCTTCCCTGTGGGACAGAGGCAGAACTGCAGGGCCCTTTCCTGGCAGCTCCTGGCTGTCCTTGGCATTCTGGCTGGAGCAGGAAAGCCAGAGTTCCTGGTCCTCTGACAAGGGAGTGTTTCACAGCCACTCATCCAGTGTTTTTGGATCTTCCTAATTAGCCCTTGGAAGGTGACTCTGGCAGTGTTGGGAATTCAGGAAGCACCATCCCCGTTTTACAAGGGTGAAGCGAGGAACAGGAATCCAGAGTGGCTGTTGAGTAACCAGGGCTGGGATGACAGTCTGGGGTCCTGCCCTCCCCCTGGGGCACTGTGTGCTCCTCCTTAGCCAAGACAGCCGTGGAGGGATTTAAATACCCTTGGGAAGAGCAATGGGAGATGGAGAAGGAGAGAGGAGCAGGAAGGCTGGTCACCCTGCTCAGATAGTCGATAACAACATCTCCCAAACAACCCGTGAGCTTTCCCTTGCTGATGGTGTGGGTCTGTCCCGAGCTGGTGTGCCCAGGGCAGGGCAGGGCTGGCCAGATAAACTCATTAATGCCATTCCCTTTATCCATCTCTTTCCTGGGGCTTATCACATGTCGAGGGGCCCTTTGGACTTCTTTGCCTTTTGACATACTTGCCCCTCAGGCACAAATACAGCCCTGAAGGACCGTCAGCAGCACAGCTCCTGCAAAGCAGGATGTCCCTGCCTTCTGCTGGTGTCTCCCAGGCCTTTTTGCTAAGCTGGAGGCTTCAGTGGGGTTAAACATTAACGCCCTGCCCAGCTCCAGCTGTCCAAGGTCCAGGAGGGAGCTGAGTCAGCCTGGCAGCTGCATTTCCTGCTCCCGCTCTCTCCCGCTGATTCACTCGCTGCCAGGAAGTCCTGACCTGGATGGAGCAGTGGGAAGGTGGCACAGGGACACAGAGACACTTCAGCTCTCCTGCAGTTACCACTGGAGATCAGCTCCTGATGGCTGGACACCCCAGTGGGTTTCCTGCCTGGAATACAGTGCAGCAAGAGGGGAAAGTCCCCGGTACCAAAACACCCCCCTGAGCTGCAGAAAAGGATTCTATGCCCCACGGCAGGTCCTTGCTCCTCCCAGGCAGCTGTGAATCCATGTGAGCCTGTTATTGTCCTGCTGTCCCCTGCATGGATTATTTGTTCATTTTTTTTTATTGGATTATTTTGATTTGATTAAATAAAAAAGGTAAATCCTTTTCCCCGGGGCAGGGCGAAGGGCACGGTGCTGCAGCAGGAGGGCAGGAGGCAGATGGGAAGAGCTGGTTTATTTGGTACTACTGCCACAGTTTCCACACCCCAGCACTGCCAAGGCTTTGGGTGTAGCCAGAGCAGAGCCTGCCAGGGGAGATGGATTGTTCAGGGCTGGCTGCCCCTGGAGCTGCAGCTCCCTGGGTTTGCTTGGCCTGTTGGGCTCAGCCCCCACGATGGCTCTGAGCTGCCTGAGGCTCCTGAGGCACCTCTGCCACCCTGCTGGGACTCAGCTCTGCCTGCAGAGCCCCTCAGTGACTGCAGCATCGATGGAAGGCTCTGAAAACACCACGGCACAGTCTCTGCTGAGCTCAGGCCCAGAAGCAGAGCCAAGAGTCTCCCTGGCTTTGGATAAAACTCTGCTGTGGTTACAGGCGGCCCGGGATCATGTGATGGCAGCTGATCTCTCCAGCTTCCAGCATTCCTGCTTCAGGCCTCTTCTGCTGCACAAAAACACGCTGAGAGTTCAAAACAGCATCTCTTTGCTTGGGTAATCGTTTACTGATAGCAGAATTATCAGCCAAGTGTTGTTGAGGAAACTCCTCTGCCTCTGCTTGTGATTCTGATCCTGCCAGGCCTTTTCCCAGCCTGCCAGCCCTGCCACAGACCTTCAGCATCCTCAGTTAAAGGGATTTCCAAACAGACACAGTGCCCTGCACACTCTGGCCTGCTCAGCAGAACCAATTCCTCAAGGTTGGGTCCTCATCCCAGGGAATTAAGGGGGAATCGGGTCTAAACTGGATCTGAGCCCCTTGGAGATGCGCTGACAGAGAAATGTGTGCCTTGAAAGGACTTGGAAAGGAGCTCTAGGGGGGGAGGAGGGCAGGAATGTGTCAGTTGGGAGCTGCTGCCTCTCTGAAATCCCTCCCCTGGATTTTCTGGGACCTTCTTCCTGCAGGACAAGGCAGGGTAAGGGCAGAGCCAGCTCTGCCACAGTCAGTCCTTCAGAGAGATGAAAGGGAAGTGGTTTGGTGGCCAAATGAAAGCCGTGGCTTTAAAGAAGAATTGGATCCAGATGTTTCCACCCGCCCGCTGAGCCCTTTTGTGATGGAGCCACCGAGGAGGCCCTGGCAGCATCTGCAGAGCCCCGTGGTGGGAACACCCTGTAATCCCAAAGGCTCCCTGTCTGTCTGGGAGGAGCTGGGGCAGAGACAGTGCTGCCAGCTCAGTATTTATTCCCTGTCTCAGAATATTTGCTCCTCGCTGGCAGTGGGGGTGGCAGCAGGGGTGTGGTAGCCAAATTTAGCACCTTTGGACAAAACCCTGGGGCCAAGGGGTGGTGGAGCCGTGTTGGCATCGGCTCTGCAGGCACAGGGCAGTGTGTGGTGGGGAACAGGGACAGGACATCATCCCTGTCCCAGGGACAGGCTGTGCTCAGGTAGCAGGTAAAGCTTTTGCTGTGCAGGGGCCTCATCAGAACCAGGGGGAATAACCTTTATCCCTGCCTTTCTCGTGGTGTTTGCACTGGGCCGCGACCGAAGCGTTCCGGGGTGGATGGAGCAGGGGTGAAACAGCAGGAAAAGGGAAACTGCCTCCTTGTTTCAGCACAGCTGGGGAGGGAGCAGCACTTCCCACTGCGAGGAAGCGCCCAGACCTCGGGGCTGGCGGGCAGGAGGTCCCAGCTCACACACCCAGGAGTCACCAGTCTCTGCCAGCACGGCCGCCCCAGGCTGCTGACTGTTCCTGCTGCTCCTGCACCCTCTGCCTCCTGGTTACAACATTCACTCCTGGCCTCCCCCAGCCAAGTTCCCGGTGCCCTCGGCGCTACCCCGAGGTGGAGTTTCCTCTCGTGGAGTCAGCGGGTGCCAAAAACGTCCTGTCCTGTTGTCTGGGAAAGGCTCTGCTCGCAGTTCAGGTGGCTGTGCCACAGTCCTTGTCTTCCTCCTGCCCCACCCCACGGGCTGGGATGCTCCTGCTCCAGAGGAGTGGGGCAGATGCCCCTGAATCCAGCTGGATCGCTGTCTTCTCCTGGGGAATGGGGGATGAGTCCAGCAGTTGCACCCCGAGCAAGGGAAAGTCAGTAGAGCAGAGGGAGGTTGGGGACAGGAAATCCCAGTTTTTACTGGCACCAGCTCACATCAGATAATTTGACCTATAACAAGAAATAAATCCCTCTGCAGTCTCATTCCACGGAGCTGGGTGAGGGCCTGCTGTAGGAAAGGAGCTTCCTGCTGTGCCCTCTCCCCCTGGGACGCCTCATTTCGGTGTGTCCATCAGTTCTCTGGAACACTCGGAGCAGGAGGAACGCTCCTTCCTGCCCTGATTCCAAACCCGCCCTTCACCAGCCGAGCCTTTCAATGGAATGGGCAGAACCAACTGCTGGAAAAGGCTCTAATCCGAGCATTAGTGATAATTTACATCCCAGCAAAGCCTGGGGTCGGGAATGCTCGGCTCCTGTGGGATGTCAGGTGCTCGGCAGGTCTGAAATTGGGGCTCAGAACCGTTTTGTGCCGCGATTCCTCCGTCGCTTCGGGGGCTCTGTTTGAGAACACTGGAAATGAAGGAGCAGCTTTGGAGCTCGGGATATCTCTGGGCCAGGGGGATGCTGACCTGCCTCACGGGGGGTGTGAGGATTAACGGGCTAATGGTTGCAAAGGGCTTTGGGGATGACAAGTGCTCACTCAGCTCGATGGCATCTGGTGGGGGAAGGGGGTGAGGAGGAGGAAGGGGTTCTCAATTCCACACTGGAACTATGAGGTCTCACTAAATCAGGGACTCGGGGAATATCCTGAGCTGGTTTGAGGCCAGGCAGCCCCTGGCAGAGAGAGGGTTCCAGAACGGATTCCACAGTCCCATCTATCCTGCTCCAAGTTATTTATTCGATTTCTACTCCTCCAATTTCCTTTTCTTTCACTCCTCCGTGTCCCGGAGCTGCTGCCCATGGAACACCACAGAACCTGCCAGCTGGGCTGTGTTTCCCAGGCAGCTTGTGCTCCCTGTCTAATCTCTTCAGTGATTATTCCCTGGCTCTGACTTATCCACCCGGATCTGCCCGGCCCTAATTGCAGGTGATGGTGTCGGTGGGGTCCCTCCCAGGGCAGCGATCCACGGCAGCATCCCGGGGATCCCAGGGCTGGAAACTCCATCCTCCACCCACACCAGAATGTTTTACTGTCGTTACAGAACACTTCTCGATCACCCAAAACAGCAAGAGTCCCCTCAGTGCGCTGTAACGTATTTTGTGGATCTTTCCCCCTAAAGCAAAGTTGTTTCATGGCGTGTTTTCCTGGAAGGAATCCCCTCAGGGCATCATCGGGGTGCAGGGCAGGATTTGGTGCTCGGGGCTTCCCGTGGGTGAGGTTTGGCCCTTGCTCAGCCCCTTGTGATACCTGAGCTCAGGTGTGTCCAGCCTGCAGTGGGAGCATTACCTGTGCGAGGCACAGGATGGATCATTTGGGCTCCAGTGGGCTCAGCCAAGCCCTTCCCGGGAAGAACCAGAGCCTGAACCTGCCACCATCTATACCGGGGCTGTCTGGAGGAAATCCTGATCCTGGGACATTCCCACTGGCAGGAGGGGACAATCCTGCCCCGGGCACCACCGGCGCGGGGGTCACGGTGTAATAGTCAATAATGGGGGTCTCTGCGGGGTCTGGCCTGTTCCACAGCAATCCCAAAAACCGGGAAAATCACAGAGTCATAGAATTAACTGGGTTGGAAGAGACCTCCGAGATCATCGAGTCCAACCCTTGATCCAACCCCGCTGTGATCAGGAGTTAAAAAAAAAAAAAAAAAAAGAAAAAGCGGTGCGGGGTGCCGGAGCAGGGTGTGAAAATGGGAAAATGAAAGTATTTTGGGTCCTGTAATTTAAAAAAAACCCAAACAAA
>JAWWLV010000078.1:5199914-5216316 GCA_035041135.1 Platyrinchus mystaceus
CCCTCCGGCGGGCCCGGGGGCGGCCCGCCCGGCCCCCCGCCCCGCCTCGGGCGGGCCGGGCGGGACGGGCCGGAGGCGGAGCGCGCGCGTCCCGATCGCCGCTCCGCGGGCAGCGCGGGGCCCGCCGGCCGCGCCGCCGCCATGCTGCTCTTCGTGGAGGTGAGGCGGCGAGGCGGCGGAGCGCGGGGGGCCATGTGGCGGCGGGACGAGGAGGAGGAGGAGGAGGAGGCGGCGGGGAGGCCGCGCACGCCGCGCCCGCCGCGCCGGGGGAGGGGACGGGGCTGACACAGCAGATCCGGGCGCGGCGGCCGCGGGCCGGGCTGGGGGGCGCTCTGGAAGGTTCCCGGAGCCGGGGGAGGCGCCGCCGCCGTGACCTTCGGGGGCCGCCGCGGCCCGGCCGTGAAGGTGACGCGGGACACGCGGGGCCTCCCCGGGGCCTCCCCGGCCCGGCCCCTCCGCGGCGCGGGGCCCGAGCGCGGCGCCTCGTTAATTGCGTTAATTAACCCCCCCGGCGGGGGAAGGGGCGGCCGTGCCGTTGGCGGGGCCCGGTGGGACGGGGAGCGCGGCCCGGCCCGGCCCTGGAGGTCACCGGGGAGGGCGGGCGCGATGTCCCCGGCGGCCCCGGGACGGGGCTCGCGGCCTCTCACGGGCTCGGCTCGGCCGTTCCAGCCGTGGCCGGGCGGCCCCGGGCGGCCCGTGGAAACTTTGCGCCGAGTTTTGTCCCGAAACGTGGAGCGGGGCCGAGAGCTGCGGGGTCGGGGGGGGACGGAGGGGGAGCCGGGGGAGCTCGGCTGGGTCTGTCGGGGGGGTTCCAGCTCGGGGGGTCCCTGACTGCGGGGGGTTCTGCTTCGGGGGGTCCTGCTCGGGGGTTCTCGGGGGTGGTGGTGCTGGTGGGCTCTGAACACGAAACCCCGACACGTGCTCCGCGGTTCAGACCCTCTGAATAAAAAAGGATCGGGAAATGCCTCCTCGCTCTCAAGCGAAAGCACCGCAGAAGAATCGCCAGCCTCAGCTCTGAGCTGGGAGTTCCGTGGCTTCACCCGGGTGGAATAAAAGTTGTCACGAAGACGGTGACAGGTCTTGAGGATCCGGGTTTGCAGCGTTTGGCTGGAAGAGGAACTGCTCGGGCTGGGGGGAGCCATGAGCAGCGGCCTCAGCCCGGGCTGAGCGTGGTGAGGGGGCCCTGGAGCACACGAGGCAGGTTCTGGAAGGGAGCAGTGGAGCTGGGGATGGGAGCTGGAGCCCATCAGCCAGGGAGCACATGGCTGGTGATGTTGTGGCTGAGCTCAGAGGGAGCTGGAGCACATCCCCACCTCGGGGTGTTCAGGGAGCCCCCCTGAAAGCACAGACTCCGCTTTGGTTGCTCTGTCTGATCTCCCTCCTCTGGCAGTGTTGGGAGTTTCAGCGATCTTCGTTCTGGAGGCCTCAGTAATGTTCAGTTTTGAGTTCCTGAGGACCATCTGGGCTTTCTGAAGGTGCCTTTTCTCTGGCAGGACAGGGGCTGGAGCTCAGGGCTGGGTGTCCCGGGACGCTGCAGTCGGATGATCGGGAACAAACAGCAGCTTTAGCTCAGGATCTCAGGGGGTGCCTGGAAAATAAGGCCCAGGACAGGACAGTGTTGGAGGTCTCCAGGTTTCCAGGGGGATTGGCTGTGTTGCTGTAGCTGTAGGTGTTTGTTTTAGACCCACCTGAAGTGTGATCATGGTGACTGTGAGTGGGGCCTTTCACAGGATGCACAGGGGGCTGGAATTGTTTGGTTTTTTTTTTTCCTGTAAAGTCTTTTATCTCCAAACCTGCTGCAGGGAGGGCCATGTAAGGCCTGTGTAAGGCTTGTGCTGTCTCACATGCTGATGTTTGGGGTCGGCCTTGTTTCTCCCTCACAGCCAGGACCTGTGTGCTGTTCACAATCAATAATTAGGTGCATTAGGAATATTATTAAACGCATTGGGGGAAAATGGGATTGGTAATGGCTGCTGGGGGCTCTGCTCAGGTGGGCTCATGCTCCTCATCCCATCTGCTTGTAGTTTGTTGGGGAAATGGAAGGCTGTGGGTGAAATCCAGGGCTGTGAGAAGCCCTGAGCTTTGCTGGCCCCTCTCCTCCTGCAGATGAGGCTCCTGGCTGACCAGCCCCCCAGATTGCCCCTGCTCACACACCTCTGCCACAGGTCCCCCCTTCATACAGCCCCCCTGGGTACGGGGGACTCATCCCAGCCCCTGGAAAACCCGGTGGGAGCGACACTGCTGTGAGCATTAAAGTTAACGTGGCTTTGGGAGTTACCTGGGACGCTCAGAGCACGGGACTGTTACCCCAGACCTGCTGGCAGCTCCCAGGGAGCTTCTCCTTATCCAGGCTCGCAGCCTGGCTGAGCTCTGAGCGGGTGACAGGTGACTCCCCTCGAGGAGGTGACAGTACCTGTGCCCTGAGGAGGTGCCAGGAGCCCACAGTGTGTCCGAGCCCCCCACAGGGGGGGTGTTCCCTCGTGCCTCTCCCCCAGCCAGCACAAGGTTTCTCTCCGCTGCCTCCCGTGGCTTTGCTGACCTTGGGGTTTTTCCATCTGCTTACGTTTCCACTTCTGGAAAAGGTTTAGTTTCTCCCCTCACAAGTTTTGTTGAATTCTCTTCTGGATTTTTCAGCCTTGATTCCCTTTTAGTTCTCTCTCTGCTCCGGGAAATGTGTCACGAGCCTTGGGTTAAGATTTTGGTTGCAGGATAATTTGAGTTAATATTAAAATCAAATGCTTTAAACCTCTGAGCACTTGCATTTTTGTTGGCTTAATTGACTCTGGTTAAATATAATTTAGATGTAATTACAATAAGAAAAATATCCTTTGCCGTCCTTTCAGAATGAGAATTGGCTTCAATAGCCATTTTTTTTTGGGAATTGCTGGAGGAAGATCTTTGATCCACGTTTGCTGAAAGAGGGGAGGCTGTGCCCAGGGCAGCTTTGTCAGCTCGTGGATCCCAGCGAGTGTTCCCAACCTTTGTCACTCTGTAAAGCTTTAACCTGGTCATGAAAGTTCCCGATAGCAGCTGGGAGGGTCGTGCTGCAGCCAATCCCACAGGCCAGGCCTTTGCAGCCTCAGTTAAACAAGCAAGGGGTGATATTTTGGCCTCCTCCTCTGAAGAGCCGCTCCTGGGGCTCGGCACGGTGATTTTCCCAAAAGCTGCTGTAAATTAGGGGGCTTTTTACCCTCTCCAGGCCGTGGGGTTTTGCTGTTGAGAGGGGTGAGAGCAGGGCTGGGCTGTGTTCCAGGTGACTGAGGGTTTCCAGCCCAGGGGAAGTGGCCCACGCTCTGTTCCAGGTGTGAGTCCCAACCATTGTGTTCATGGGCCATTCATCACTTACCAGCCCAGCTCTGTTTGGTTTCTGAGCCCTTTTCACCTCCACCTGAGATTGCAGAGCTCCCGTGGTACCACGTGTGCCTTTGGTCTTGCTGAGGTGAGGAGGGAGCATCATCTGCCACACCCAGAGTTGCTTCTAGTCCTGATCACCCCCAGAAGTGCAGTAACTGCCCCCAAAAGTGTTTCAGTTTCACTTTCTCACAGTTATTCCTTCGAATTACTTTCAGTCTGAGCTCAGTGCTTCCCTCAGAGATGTAGGTAGTGAGGCAGAGTTTATTTTTAGGGCAGAATGAATCATCTCCTGGTTGTGTCTTGTCTCATTTTGCTTTGATGAAAAGTAAAGTCAAAGAACTGGGATCTGCTGGGTCTGGGCCCCTGAGCCCACGTGGCCGGGTGATGCTGTGTCCCAGGAGGGCCCAGCAGCCGAGCACAGTGGAGTTTGGAAGTGCTGACCTGCAGGGACAGAGCCTGGGGGTGCAGCAGATTCCTGGGATTTCCTTCTCAGGTTGCTTTGTTGGGGAACTGCTCTGAAATCTGCGAAGGGAAACGCTGGTGTGTCCTTTCACCCCGAGCTCTTCCCAGTCCTTTCTGTTTCCCGCTCTGTTCCTGGGCTGAGGGGAAGACTTGCTGTGTGAATTCATTGTGTGTTGGGGGGTTTGAGTCTCAGAGCTTGGCAGGAATCGTGGTCCTTGTTTTGCTTCTCTCATGGTTGTCTTGAACCTCTCCTGTGCTTGGAGGCTTCTTGTTACCGGACTGGGGCTTGTCCTTGCAGCAAACAGCTTTGGCACGAGGTGTGACCTTGGCAGAGGAATTATCTCTAAAGCTATTGCAACTGCTTCCTTATCCTTGTGCTTTGTGCTTGAGGCCTGGTAGTGAGCCACTCCTTAACTTCAGAACCCAGGAGGCCAGGCTCCCAAATACCCAAGTTCCTTATCTGGGAGTCTGTGGATGTGAGCTGGATTAATGGCTTTCACCTTTTAAAGTCCAGCAGGAGTGAAGTGGAGCATCGTTGAGTGGCTGGAGGAGCTGTATTAGTGGCCTGTGGGGTGTTTGAACTTCCTGGGGGGGAGAGAATTCCTGCAAAGGGGTGGTTTTATTGTCTGCATGGAAGGAGCAAAAGCCACTGCCACGTTTCTCCTCTGTGCTGGATTGTTGGGCTCCTCACCCAAATGCCTTTGGGCAGCTCTGGGAAAGGGACCTTGGAGGGCTCCATCCTGTGCTGGGGGAGGGAGTGTTTCTCTGTGTCAGGTTCCAGGCTGGAATCCAGCAGTTCCTCTTGTCTGTGCCATTTCCAACCCTCTCCCTCTAATCGTGGTCCCTGTTGCCCAGTCCCGAGGCGAGAGGATCTCGTTCTCCCCCCAGCAGGCTGGGATGGTGTGTAAGTTTGTCTTGGCACTTCCAAATCTCCTTGGCCACAAGTTCAAGGAAATGATCTGTGTCCATTGACGTGTGTAAGGTGTAGGTGATTCCTGGGGGAAGGGGGCAGGGCTCAGGTAAGTTCAGGAGCAATCCTGGCACAGCTCAGGTGGTGCTTGGTTGGTAGAGATGTCACTAATTCCGTAAGTTATACAGTTTCTGCTCCTTGACATATGTTTTTTTACCTTCCTTTCTAGGAAGGGGTCTGGAGGAGGGAAAATTTCCCTTTCTGGTGAAAGGGGACTGGAGCATTATGACAGTCAAGTCTTTAAAAGCTTATGAGTTCCCAGAGTCCTGGCCGGTAGCCGCTGCCTCCGCTGATGTTGTCGGATGTCAATAGAGAGAGGTTGAAGGCAACACTTCTAATGGAGGTAGAAACGAAATACTTGGAAAACACCAAGGATTTTCCTGTTTTGATTAATGAAAAATCACATAGGTGCTTTAATAGCTGGGTAGACACTCGAGATGTGGAACTCTAGAGACAATCACTAAATTCTCCTGTATTGTCTGGCTTGACTTCTGGGGCCTCCCCGGCTTGTTTTCACTGACGGGGGTGTTGTGGTCTCTTCAGCAGGTAACATCGAAGGGGGCTGGCTTGAACCCCAACGCCAAAGTGTGGCAGGAGGTCCCCCAGGGCAGTGGTGAGGCCGTGCCCCCCTCAAATGGCACCGAGCACACGTGGCAGGAGACGGCGGCGGCCCAGGGGACTCCGGCCGAGGGTGAGATCTGCGACACGTCCCGTGCTGGGGGACACTGGGGGCCAGTTCAGCTGGGAGGAGCCACCCCTGGCTCTTGTCCTGCAGGTGGTCAGTGCTGAGGGAACAAAAAGTGTGCTGTAAAGGTGGGAAGGCAGCAGGGGGTTTATAGAGGTGATGGGTCTCACCGGTGGGCTTTGGTTCGGGGGGTCAAGGGGGTGTCAGAGCTCTGCTGGGACAGGACACTTGGGCAGGATCAGGATCTGAGGTGATGACCAGGATCCGAGGTGATGATCAGGATCCCAGGTGATGATCAGGATCCAAGGTGATGATCAGGATCCGAGGTGATGATCAGGATCCGAGGTGATGATCAGGATCCGAGGTGATGATCAGGATCCGAGGTGATGACCAGGATCCCAGGTGATGACCAGGATCCGAGGTGATGACCAGGATCCGAGGTGATAATCAGGATCCGAGGTGATAATCAGGATCCGAGGTGATGATCAGGATCCGAGGTGATGACCAGGATCCCAGGTGATGATCAGGATCCGAGGTGATGACCAGGATCCCAGGTGATGATCAGGATCCAAGGTGATGACCAGGATCCGAGGTGATGACCAGGATCCAAGGTGATGATCAGGATCCGAGGTGATGACCAGGATCTGAGGTGATGATCAGGATCCAGGGTGATGATCAGGATCCAAGGTGATGATCAGGATCCCAGGTGATGATCAGGATCCGAGGTGATGACCAGGATCCCAGGTGATGATCAGGATCCCAGGTGATGATCAGGATCCAAGGTGATGATCAGGATCCCAGGTGATGATCAGGATCCCAGGTGATGACCAGGATCCCAGGTGATGATCAGGATCCGAGGTGATGATCAGGATCCAGGGGGCCCAGTGATGACCATGTAACGCGCTAAGAGGGAGCAAGGGTGCCAGATGTGTGGAAATGGACCTGTGGCATCGCTGCACTTTGGCACCTGGTGTCCCTGTGAACAGGACAATGAGGTCTGAGGGCCACCTGCAGTCCTGGGGAGCAGAGGGGCTGCTGAGAGCTGCCAGGAGTTCAAAGTGCCCCATGTCCATGGTTTGCTGCTCTCCCTTCAGTCTGTTCCATCTCAGCCCTGTTTCCATCCTGGCCACGTGGGCAGCATCACCCAGAGCTGAGTGTTCAGGTGGCTCTGGTTGGGCTCAGACTCCACCCCAGGGGTAGCTGAGGTGACTCAAAGCACTGCAGAGGAGGCAGAAGATTCCCTGCAAAACAGTTCAGGCCGAGTTGGGGATAAAGAAGGGAGGATTCAGCCTGTGTGGCCCTGTCAAAGGTTTCTGGTCAGTCAGCAGAAGTGAGGAGCGAGCGCTGGGTTTGTGCTTCGCCCAACAGAAGCTCATTTGTCTCTTCCTAACAAAGTGAAGCAATCCTGGCAGTGTAAGCGATTTTTCGCCCCTTGTTTTTAGGAACCTCGCTTAAATATTTTAAATTTCATGTAGAAAGACGGGTTTTTAGATCCTCTCCCACTTTGGGGATCAGTTTCAGGATCCTTTATTTATTATCCCCGAGAGCCTGGTGCAAACCAGAAGACCTTTCTGAAATTGGAGAACTAGTAAGTCCTCTCCAATAAAAAGTCTAAGAAATACAGACTGACTTTGGATACTCTCAGTTGCAGCAGTTTTCGGGTATTTGTTTTAACGTTGGTAGCCAAAGTTTTTCCTGTGGGGAATATCGTGGAGCTCACAGGAGTTTCCCTGCTGCTGGTGTGTCCCTTTGGCAGGAAGCACAGAGCTCTCAGAGGACAGCTGCAAGCAGTATGAAGTGATGTATCCCCCGTCCTGTGAAGCCACAAGGAATGGCACAGGAGCTGATGAGGCCTCTGCGAACGGGATTGTCCTGGCGACCGAAGACCTGGGATACCAAATCTATGAAGTGTCTGGTGAGTGCTCGAGTTCAGCCACTGCTGTCAGTGCCTGTAACCCCCTGGAGATGGCTGCAGCTGTGATGTGACCCAGGAGGAATCCTGGCATGGCCAGGGGTGTCCAGGAAGCTCCAGCACTCGGCCAGGCAGCTGCAAGCGGTGGGGTCGGAGTCGTGTTGAGAGCGTGTAGTTCTTTGATGAGCTTTTCCTCCTGGTCCTCCCTACCCAGAGGGATTCATTCTCTTCCTGGACAATGAGACGTGTCCTTGCATTGTGTGGATGTGGAACTGGGGTCTCATGGGGGGTGTGGTCCCTTCCAGGTGACGGCCCCTCCGCCGTGTCCACAGAGGACATCAGGGAATGCTTGAGGAAACAACTTGAATTCTGCTTCTCCCGGTAGGTGCAGTGTGGTATAAACCCTTTATTAAAACCCCTGGCAAATATTCCCTGGTTTTGGCTCGGTGTCGATAAAAATACGAAGCAAGATTTGCTGACGTGCCATGGAAGACCTGTGGCACCTTCCAGCTGTTCCAGTCCTGTATCCCTGGGAGAGGATGGACCTTCTGTGCTCTGGGGCTGTAAGGCCTCGAGGTGACTTAGCTGTGTGTCACCAGAAGGCTCTTTGGCAGATCCTTTCTGCAGGCCAACATGCAGAGCACTGGAACTTCCATGAAGTTTTCAAAAGTACCTTACTCTGCTTCGTGTTGATCTGCTGGGATTTGTTCCAGGAGAGAGAATTTGAGGGTGTTTTGGCTGTCAGTGGAGTTGGGGAGTATTTAAGCCTGCAGTGATCCTGTTTTTTTGAGGTTTCTGGGAGTGAGGTTCAGGATTTTTATGAAATCACCATTTTCTGTCTTTTTAGCGAGAACCTTTCAAAGGATCTCTACTTGATGTCTCAGATGGACAGCGATCAGTTTGTTCCAATATGGACAATTGCCAACATGGAAGGGATTAAGAAGCTGACAACGGATATGGACCTTATTCTTGAAGTTTTGAGATGTGAGTCTGGGGGTTTGGGGGTTCTGCATCAGTAGGACAAAGAATCCTGCTGGGCTTCAGAGAGGTGGTTCAGTCTCTGAGCTGGTTGTGGCTCCTTGTGCTGGAACAGGGTGACAGGACCCTCACTCTGCAGATGTGGCTGAGTAAGAGGCTGTTCCAGACTCTTGAATTCTCCTTCTTTGTTCCAAGTTCCATAACAGAGCCTGTTCCTGCCCAGATGTGCACGGGGGTCCCACTTTTCTCTTTGAATTTCAGCTTCTCCTATGGTACAAGTGGATGAGAGAGGGGAGAAAGTCAGACCAAACCACAAGCGGTGCATTATCATTCTCCGTGAGATCCCTGAGACAACACCCATAGAGGTAAATACAGGGGAGAAGAGGGAAATCAAGCTTGGTGTTTTTGGGAGGTGTCTTCAACAGGGCTTCAAACAGCACCAGGAAAAGGTCAGCTGGTGTTTAATGTGATTAAACAGGGATATTTTTCTTGTGAACCACATCAGTAATTTTTTTCCGCCCGGGTGCGTTGTCAAAACAGCCAAAACAAAAACTTACTGCCATTGTGCCTTCCCATTATTTAATACTATATTTAAACCTTCTTAAGTAGACTCCTTTTTTTTTTTTTCCACCAAAGCTGAGCTAGCCTGGCTTTTCTGGAAGGAAGTTTGAACTGGTTTCTTTTCAGATCCAAAAATAAATCAGTCCAGGGCACAGCTTGGAATTCAGGCTAAATTTTTGTCACAGCAGTAACTTTACTTGAAGTCAGACGGTTGTTTTGGCAGCAAGAAATGTTGCTAAACATTTCTCATTCATTGTGCCCCAGCGTGAGCTGAGCTCATTATGTTCAGAGGAGGGAGGATAATAAAATTCCTCCTGATACTTGGCAAACAGAATGATTTAGCTCTTTGTTTTTTAAAGTTGTAACACAGGGTGTTTGTCTACCAGCATTTTTAATGAGTTCTTTTAATGCAAACACCAAACAGCTGCTTGTCCCTCTCTTTCCAATCTGATTATTGCAAAGATATTAAAAAAACTGTCAGGTTGCCTTGACTTTAATGGAATCATTCTGGTCTGTGTGACTCTCCTGATTTTAAGCCACACTTTTGCTACTTGTTTCCTATGGAAATATCACCAGTTCTACACAGGTCTTGATTTCCTCACCATCTGATCCTGCTGGGTTTTACCTGGGGAACTCTGGAGGCCTGGAGTAGGACTGGTGGGTTGTAGGACAATGTGGTGCCTGGGAAGCCTGTCAGGGGATAAAGGGACGACCCTGGGCACGGGAGGGAGGAGCTGGAGCGTGAACTTGTGTCTCCTCAGTGTTCCCTGTCCAGCTCAGAGCCAGGTGCCCTGAGCTGCCCTGGGTTTGTCTCCCCAGGAGGTGAAGGCCCTGTTTAAGAACGAGAACTGCCCCAAGGTGATCAGCTGTGAGTTTGCTCACAACAACAACTGGTACGTCACATTCCAGTCCGACACAGACGCGCAGCAGGTAAGGCCCCAACGCCCCAGGGCTTCATCCCTCCCCTGCTCAGGGGGATTGCACGTGTGCTTCCTGTAGCTGGGAGAAATACGTATTTACTGATCCCCCTTTTGTTGTTTTAAGAGATTACTGGCAAATTCTGATCAGTAAGGCTGAAGTTGAGAGGTTATTTCCTTGTCTGCCTCGTGCCTCAGCCCTCAGTGACCACAGCTGGCACTGGAACCTTGAATCTGAAGTGTTAATGAATTTATCTGGGCTAACAGGGAAGCACATTGCTGCACATTCGTGTTAAATCTTGTGATACCCTTTGGGAAGTAAAATTTTATCAAGATATTCTAATGTTGATCTATTTTTTTGTATCTGCAGGCATTTAAATACTTAAGGGAAGAAGTGAAAACCTTTCAGGGCAAGCCAGTAATGGTAAGGCTGCTTTATTTAGCTGAGGTTTCTGTTGGAATTGTGTTGTTTCTGTTTGGATGATGGGGACCATTTTTGGGGGGGTGGGATCAAGGAATTAGCACTGGGCTGGTCCTTAACTCTTGCTCTGAAGGCTGGAAACATGAATGAGGCCATGGGTAGCTCTGACAAATTACAGTTCAGTGGCTGCTGGTTACTCACAGCGCTGCTCCCAGGGGAGCTGAAACACATTCCTGTGCCATCTTCCCTTCTCCACTTGCCCCAGAATCTGGGTCTGCAGAGCTCAGGAGGGAGGGATTCCTGCCCCTGTGAGTCTTGAGCTGGCTGCAGCACAAGAGCAGGTCTGTGCTGTGAGAGGAGCCTGGACAGCCCCTGCTGTGGTTTTATCTTCAGCCTGACAGATTCTCCCGTTCAGCACCGTGTGTCCTTCCCCCCATCGCACCGTGAGGGTGTGATCTGGGCTGGCTCCTGCCAGTTCTCAGTCAGGAGCAGTAACCAGCCTTCTCATCCCTCCTGCTGCCACTCAGTAGGCAGGAAGGGTTCTGTGTTGTGCCCTCCTCTCGGGGCTGACGAGGGCTGTGCTGTCTTGCAGGCCAGGATAAAAGCCATCAACACGTTCTTCGCTAAGAATGGTTACCGGGTGCTGGACTCCAGCGTGTACCCCCAGCCCGTGCAGACCCAGGCCCAGTTTGCCTCCCCCCTGTTCATGCAGCCTGTATATAGCCCTCAGCAGTACTCCATCTACAGCATCGTGCCTCAGACCTGGTCTCCAAATCCTGCACCTTACTTTGAGACACCACTGGTGAGTCCCACCGGGGAGAGGGGGGGCAGGGGAGCAGCCCAGGGCTGAACTGGTTCATCACCAGTAGGCTGAGGGGGTGTTCCAGCTGTAGAGTGCCCAGATTTTCTAGTCAGACCTCTCTCTTTTATGCCATTTGTGTGATGGACCTGACAAAGCAAGAAGGGCTGCCAGTCTCGTCCCTGTCTGCCATTTATTTCGGGGGATTCTGGTGTCAAATCCCATTGTCCGGTAGCTGGTGCTGCTGGAAGAGCCTGTAGCTTTTCCATGAGTTGGGGATCTCTGCTGAAGCAGGTGCAGGCTGTTACCCAGGGGGGTTTGGTTTGTCTGGAGCAGCGACTTCCCACCACAGGAGATGCTGCAGCCCAGTGTGAAATTACAGCCTGCTGAAGCTCCTCATAAACCTGCAGACGTTTTCCTTTGCAGCTCAGCCACTGAGAGTGTTCTGTTTGTTGCAGGCCCCCTTTCCCAATGGTGGATTTGTGAATGGCTTTAATACACCAGGATCATACAAAACAAATGCTGCTTCCCTGAGTATAGGTCGCCCATTCCATAGGAATCGGTAAGACAGCTCTTGGAAAACTTACACTGCTGACATCCTCAGGTGTTCCTTGGGTGGCACCTGCAGGGCCTGCTGGTGGGACCAGGCTGTTTATTGCATTTATCAAACGTGTGTGATGTTTTTTCAACTTGATTTGAAAAAAAGTCAAGGTGGCAGCTTAAAATCCTAAAAAAACCCAATAAGAAATAATGGACACACGTGCTGGAGAGAGCAAAGGTAACTCCTTTAAAAGCCTCAGAGGAATTTCTGCAGACAAATAAATAACTTCCTCTTAAGTTAATACTTGTAATTATGTTTGTTCTACGCAGATTATGAACTCCAGCAGCACTAACATAAGCCTTTCCTGCTGGGATCAGCCTTGCAGAGCCCTTGGGTTCCTGCAGTGGGAGTTGCATGCCCTGAGCTCTGCTGTCTGTTCCTGTAATTTATTTGTTTTATCCCCATCTTTCCTGAGAGCTGTGAGGACTCAGCTGGGATGTAAACACTGGGGAGGAGGAAACACTTTGTATTGCTGGAGCAGCGGGAACACAATGGAGCAGTAACCTGGGGGTGGGGGTGGGAATTGTTTGTGTGCAGCTCAGAGAGGGGCTGTGTGGGAATTGCTTTTTGTGTTGTTGGAGGAATCAGTTGCCGACTGCCAGGGCTGTGAGTGGGTTTGTGGTGCAGCTCAGGTCGGGGCCCGTTGGCAGAAGGGGAACCTCAGGATTTGCTGTGCGGTGACTCAGCAGAGTCCTGACTGTGGCACTGGGAAGGTGACTCTGCTCACTCCAGTTGCAGCTGCTCAGCTCCCAACTGCCATCAAGGTGGTTTGGCTCTTTTTTTTATGGCCTTAAGTTGTGCCCAAACTAAAGCCTGTAGAACTCAGTGGCAGCTTTGGGGTGGGACTGTGCAGGTTCTGGCCCAGTGATGATCAAGTATCGCGCTAAGAGAGAACAGGTCACGGTCAGGCTCTGGGCAGCCTTGCTCCTGCTCCTCCTTCCTCCTGCTCCTCCTTCCTCCTGCTCTTCCTTCCTCCTGCTCTTCCTTCCTCCTGCTCTTCCTTCCTCCTGCTCTTCCTTCCTCCTGCTCTCTCCATATCATCTTTCCTTCTCTCTGCTTTTTTTCCCCTCCCTCCTTTATCTTTCCTCATCTTTCCTGCTTTGCTCTTCTGCCCAGACAAGACTGCGGCCTTCTCGATGACGGGTCAGATTATGAGATCTGAGGGCTGGACAAGGACTTGAGGATCTGCCATTTTGAGCACAACTTGAACAAAATGGAAGAATTCAGTTAACTTCCCTCCTCCTCCTCCTCTTCCTCCTCTTTATGGGCTCTGCTGATGGAAAACTTGAACTTTATTGGGGGCCTTAAAACTGGTTCTTGGTGCCTCTGAAAGCTGTGAAATGTGAATTAATCTCTGGTCAGCAAATCTCAGAGAGGTTCATTCAGCTGCTACTTTTGGGTTTCTGTGCTGGCCCATTAAGCCTGATTTGTCTCGTCCTGCAGGCAGTTAATAGTTAAGTGTTGGGTTTTTTTCTGTAGCTAAACATTTGTTTAAGCCACTTGTATTTATTTTGCCCTGATTTGTTGCAACATCATGGTGGGAAAGGGAGATGGAGGAGCCAGACTTGGACTGGCAATAGGAGAGTTTTTTCTGATGGCACAGAATGTTATAATGAGACTGTTTGAAAACAATAAGTGTGCAAAATCCTCCTGCTGTCCTTAAATTAGGAGATGTGCAGAGTTGACCAGAGGGGAGAGAGGCAGTTTTAAGTTCCTTGTCTCACTTTCTGCAGCTGGTTGGTGCTGCTGGAAAAGGCAGGAGTGGAAAACAGTCCAAGGCACCCAAATGCTGCCCCAGAAACTGTTCCATGTTGTGCTGGGGCAGAGCTTTTCTGGGGAATTCTGCATTTGTGACCCTGTGCCTGAACTTGGCAGCAGCACTGAGCGTGCAGAGCTGTGTCTGTGCTCAAGGGAGCTGCAGCTTTAATGCTGAATAATCAATAACAGGGCAAAATGTCTGGGGATTGGGAACTGCAGAGTCAGTGCTGGGGGTTTGGGAATGGGAAGAGCAGGGCTGAGCCTGGCTCTGCCTGGAGAGGGGCTCAGCTGCCCTGGTCTGATCTCCTGTGTTTAGTCACCACATACTCCTGACCTCAGCTCTCAGTTCAGTTTGTTCACCTGTGGCCAGATCTGTTCCTTGGGCTCAGCTTATTTCTCCAGGCCCCTTTCCAGTGCCCTGTGCCTGTGCTGCAGGCCCAGACAAAGCAAAAATCCCTCTTTGGGGGTTCTGGCTCTGCTGCCACTGCTGGGTTTGGGGTTTTTTTTCCCCCCTTTGTTATCTCTTTATTTCCTGTGAATGGCAACATTTGAGAGGAGGCTGCAGGAAAACGGTAGCAGAAGGAATCGGTGGAGGTGGGGAAGGTGAGAGAGGTCTTTATTCCTCATGAATGCACATAGGAAAGAACTTCTGAGCTGTGGCACTCCCTGACCTGCTGCTCTCTGGGCCCCAGGTGAGCTCAGCTGGTCAGAGACAACAGCCAGGCTGGGCCTTGGACCCCTTCACCCGAGAGCTGATCCCCGTGGGGCCCTTCCAGCTGGGAATACGCCGTGTTTCCCTGGCCTGGGCCGTGGGGGGTGGTCTCTGTGTGGGGGTTCTCCAGCCTGGGGGTCCCTGAGCCGCAGTGTCTCCGCAGGGTGAAGCCCCATTTCCGCTCCTCCAGCGGCTCGGAGCACGCGGAGGGGCCGCCGGCCCTCGGGGCCGTGTCTGTGGGGGACCTGGGCAGAGCCAGCTCCAGGAATTTCCTCATGGAGCGGCACAGCAGCCCCTTAGCCGGGCACCAAGACCAAGGCTATTCCCAGAAGGATTCTCCCACGGCACAGCTGGAGCAGAACGGGGATTACGGCGTCGGCAGGGGCAGGTAAGGAGCTGGGTCCTGTTTGCTGGGCACAAAATAACACTTCTGTAAAGGCCAACCACGAGAAAACTGGCATTTAACTAGACCAGGAGTGATAAAAGCTGACCTGGGAGCAGGAATAGCTTCCTGCTCGAGTCTACACCTGCTATTTACTCTGGCAGTAAGATAGTGAGGAATCTTAATTTTAAAATCACTGGTTTGTCCCCAGAATTAAAACAGTTGCTGAGGTGAAGTTGGCAATTGTGGTGCTGTAAATAATAAGCAAATCCTCAGCTGGGAATTTGATGCTCTGCAATATTTTAAGATTAGGTGGTTTTATCTTTGTTAATTCAGGGTTTAGACACTTGAAAAGAAGTGTCCAAGGCAGATTGGTGAGAAATCAGACCAATAAGTTGATTACTCTAGAATTACAACTGTCCCTGTGCTTGGTGATAGGATGTTCATCCCTAGGGGCGAGAGAGAGAAATTGTTCCCATATTTGCTCTGTTCCAAGAGCATCAGAGCCTTGACCCCTCCTGAGGATGGAATCCCAGGAGTGTGTCTGGGCATACAGTGAATCCCCTGCCCGAGTTCCCTCGTGCAAGAAGGGTCAGGGCACTGACTGAGGGTTTCTTGCCTTCCAAGGAGGAACGTGTTCCGAGGCCGGAGGAGACGGGACGACGACCGGGTTTCAGTAAGTTCCCCTTCCCTTATCGCAGGGACTTGCTCAAAGTGCAGTGGGTTGGCTCTGCAGTTACTGAAGGAGTGGCAGAGCCCTTAAACCCTGGGATTAAATTGGAAGTTAACAGTTTTTCTAGGAATTTCCCTGGCACGTGCTCAGGGCTTTTCCTGCTCGGTGTCACTGCTCTGCTAACGGTGTTTTCCCTCTCTAGAGACCTCAGCCTTCAGCAGAAACAAAGACTCAGACACCAAAGTTTGACTTGCTTGCATCAAATTTCCCACCTTTGCCTGGCAGCACAGCAAAAATCCCGGGAGAGCCTGTGCTGGAGAGCAGGATGTCCGACATCGTTAAAGGAGTCTGCAAAGAGAAGGTGCCCACTCCCCTCTCCCTCACACAGGAGTGTCCCTGTGCTGGGACTCCCTTTTTCCCTGCTAAAGAGTCAGTTTGTCAGAGCCACACATTGGAATGCTTTAATCCCAAGCCTCATACTGTGTCTGATCACAGAACAGTGCCTTTTTCCTGGCTTTTTGTGGGAATGCAGCCGAAGCTCCGGTGCTTCTGCTGTTGTTGTAAGCTCGGGGATGTTCGGGAATAAAGCAGGGAAATGAGGAGTGGAGGCTGTTGGAGTAGGAACAGTCTGGTGGAGTGTGGGCAAGGGATCTTTCCAGATGAGTCTGTTCTCTGGGCTGGTGGGACTAAGCACTGATAACTGGGATGATCCAGCCCTGCTTCTCCTTTCCTGCACTGCGTGATTTGCCCGTGGGAAGGGGGGTTGTTTTAGAGGTGATGCTCCGAAAGGAGTCAAATTAACACAATCAGGACTTGAGCAGCCTTTGGGAACATCCCACTTCTCAGCTGTCCTGCAGTGAGGGGTGTGCTGAGGAGCAGTTTAAGCCCATCTGCCCTCTTTGTGCTCTGTGTCCAGGAAGGCAAAGACTCGCTGCCCACGTGTCCGGCTCCGGCTCCCGAGGAAGCGACGCCCAGCGCTGCCCACCCGCCCGCCAGCAGCGCCAGCACCCCGAGCCAGAGCGAGCCTGTGCTGCTGAGGTGTGCAGGGAACGTGGCCATCCAGGGAACCACTGCATATCCTGAGCTGGGAGGGACCCCCAGGGACTGAGTCCAGCTCCTGGCCCTGCACAGACACCCCAACAATCCCACCCTGTCCCTCAGAGCGTTGTCCAAATGCTCCTGGAGCTCTGGCAGCCTTGGGGCTGTGCCCACTGCCC